>JAEAOA010000748.1:577500-662500 GCA_016746295.1 Potamilus streckersoni | reverse complement strand
CTCCATTTTTTGTATGGACTATTAAATTCTTTGCACACTGATGTAGGTAACATTTAGGCCAATTGTTAAACTTAAAATACAAATACTTACTAGATATAGCAGTTGATTTATTCAACCAAAATAAGAAATTAATGAGTGTGGTGTTGAGCAAAGATCAAATTAATTGGACTTTAAAGGGTGTATAGCAATTTAGCGAAGAATCTTAATACACATACCCAGTAATAGTTATTTTTCTTCAGCTTTATCATTTTAAAAAATTCACACTTAATTAAAATTGGATATTTTTAGTGTTATTATTTACAGAATCCTTAATAACAGTGGAAGCAAGTTAATGACAGCGTAAAATTTTAGATTTCATCCAGTAATTTCTGTAGTACTTTTATATCGAAAGAAAAACAATGAAAAACTTTGGAGCACGCTTCCTCCCCATTGCATATTTGCCTATTTGCAAATAATATTTTTGATGCTCCTGAAGAAATGTTTCAGCATACATAGTTTCATTTTTAGCCGGCAGCTAAAACATTTCGGAAAGGAAATTGTCTTTGGGCTACATATTTTTTAGAACATGTAAAGTAAAACCTTTATAAATATCGAATGAGTTTAGGTAAATAAGACTAAAGTACGGTATGTCAGCCCTACTGTATGGAGAGGGATTACCGCCATAATTATATGCACATATTTTTTAATCTTCCTTGATGCATTATTGTAAATAGCTGCTTGCAAGCGCTACTTTCACAAATTTATGTGTATATTGTATTCTTCATAGATGCAAACTGTACGTGGCAGTTTGCAAGTGTACTTTCCTGTTGCATTATTGTAAATGGCTGCTTGCAAGTGCTACATTCCTAATGTTGGTCATGAATTTTCTGTTTATTGATGCAAGCCATATATGGCTGCTTGCAAGTGCTTAGATCTACTTTCCTTCTCCGTCATTATATCTTGCAATTTGTCAACTACCGAACAGATTTTTTCATTGTCTTATGGCAAATGCTATGTCAGTTTTTACAAGTTTTAATATTCTAGTTGAAAACTTGCTATATCACAAGTTACACAGATCGCACCTTCTAAAATCATGATTATAATCTAGCATCAAGCACGTTGCAAGTTATCATCACGGAAGTTGGCATAAAATAATGCCTCATTATAACAACAGAGGGCGCTGTGACACGTCAATTTCTTACCATGCGACATCTCCCCTGACCCAAGCAACAAGAGGTGTTACAACTTTCCGGCATATTTGGGCGTCTTATTTTTTAAAATATCACTGAATTATATTACCGCAATACAGTCAGCTATTTCTCAGAGTACTAACAGTCGAAAGAGAGCTGTAATGCAAGAAGCACAAAACAAATTAAATGTATCAAATTGTATACAATCAGATGTATTTACACAATGTTATATTTCCGCTGACTCTTCCCATCCCATTTTTATTTAGATATTTTGTGGGAGTAATTTACCGCTACCGCACGTGGAAGAATAGTGTAATTCTTACAAGCAAGGTTTAAGGTCCTAATTTTTTTAATATATTCTTGTACACAATGTTATCAATTTAGAGCACGTTTAATTTTTTTTAGTGCAGTGCAAATTCTGCTTTTTGCATCAGTCAAAACCTCATAAAATTGGAGCAAATTGCAGATAATTGTACATCAAGGAGATGCTTTGTTTTCTTTATTCACGAGAGAGAGAGAGAGAGAGAGAGAGAGAGAGAGAGAGAGAGAGAGAGAGAGAGAGAGAGAGAGAGAGAGAGAGAGAGAGAGAGAGAGAGAGAGAGATGAATATTGTTTATTCTCTCATCCCTATGAAATCAATTTTAACTGTATAGATGTATGGCATGGATGATTATGCAATAGCCAGCAAGTATTATCCTTAGTTGTATGTGAATCTCATATCTCCAATTTCATTGCAAATCTCCAATTCCAATGCTATAGGAAGAGGCAAATGACTTCAAACAAGGATATCACATACAAAGCATATACTGTGGCATAGTTATATATGCTAAAAAAATATGAACTTATTTCACTTTAAAAGAAAATAAATTCGAACAATATGAAATATATTTTCTATATCTTAACATAAAGAACATTTCCTTTATTTCCAAAGATATAAAACTGGAAACTACAATTTTATTATTCAAAATCGTATCCATCCACATATGAATCAAAATTTATAACACATATAAGATGATTGATTGCAAGGTACTTCACTGATAAAGTATCATACTCCTTTGGTAGCAATTATAAAAATATAACATATTTCATATAAATAACGTTACTACCGCTGCCAGTAACCCGTTCAATTTGTTTTTATTATTACTGCTACAATACAGTACCTAACTTGCTTGATACATTTGGATATGAAATTAATGTTGTAGTTAAAAAGATTAATACCAATTTTTACATGTGTCTTCTACCGATGTGATTATTTCTGTTAGAAGAGTAAGACACCCCACCCCATAAGTTTTTAAAAATCCTTTCAAAGTTTGTAAGGATACTAAAAGCTTAGGCTGTTGTAGCATTCAACGCCCACCACCACCACCATCTGCATAAACATCTTCATTTGTCTATGATTTTATCTTTCTTTTGTCCTATTTAAAATATAAGCTAATATTGTCATGACAAAAAGTATCAGCACAATACAACTATGCAATAAAGCAAAGTAAATAAATAAAAATATACAGTCCTGTGTTTAACTTTTAATAGGAAATATTGGAGAAAAAATTATTTAATGTAAACCGGCATTCATAAAACCAATCTTATTAGATGCATTAGATTAAAACAAAAATTATCATACAGGTAAGCAATTATAACGATCAAATACATGAATTGTCTTGTTATTTTGTTCTTAAAGATATGATATATTTGCCAATCTCTTTTTTACACTTTCACATGAATAAAACATGAATAAAGACAATTTTTCACATAATTTGGCTTTTGGATTAGACATACACATATTTGCAAATATTAAGAAATTAAAACTAAATTCTGGATTTGCCGAGAAACATTTCCTTTGGTATACCACATTCATTTGTAAATTATGCCTCAAGAACAGTCAGGCCATATTGCCTAATGACATTTTCAAGAATTAATCCCAAGCAACATTTCATTATTGAATCTGTATTCAGTATACATACTGTACAAAACTGCTCACGTTTTGGAGAATTTTTTCGCGGGCAATAAAATAGGTTATTTGCACGGGCTATGAGCAAAAAACAATCAAAAGGTTTATATTTTATTTGCTAATTTGGTTTTTTTTTTCTGATGCTCTTAGCTTCACAAAACTATTATATTTTAGAACTTGATATGAAATGTTAAATTTGGCCTAATATGTGCCTTGTAACAATGGATAAAGTAAATTTCATAATTTAAATGACTTAATCGCTCTGCAGAGAGAGAGAGAGAGAGAGAGAGAGAGAGAGAGAGAGAGAGAGAGAGAGAGAGAGAGAGAGAGAGAGAGAGAGAGAGAGAGAGAGAGAGACAGACAGACAGACAGACAGAGACAGACAGACACGGGTGAGGGTTCATAAGTAAATTAGTTTCTTCACAGAATAATAAAAACCACTTACCAATATCTGAATGCATTTGTAAGATATCTGAATAGAAGTAACAACTACTTTATAAACAAGCAATACATTATAATGTGAGTTATAAGCCCCACAAAGTACTATTCCTCAGAGAAGACACAAAACGGGGTTTGATAAATTGAAGCCACTTAAGTACCAGTTTGTTATTTTGTGAAAAATGGGGTCCTTACGAGAAAATGACGACCACCTGATGTATCTTCTGGTTATGAATGCTCAGCAAGGAAACAAATTGTTATTTCTACGTCGTATAGACAGAAAATTTATAGTCCAGCCTATAAAACTCCTTAAGCTGGTCGTTTTTGTGGCTGGCACTTGCATTTGTGTGCGGACACAGTATAATCCAAACCACAACAACATTTTGGTGTCAGTAAGACTTATAACAAGATCCTGAATCATTTTTATTTGCCGAAATTAAAAATGATGTTTATAAGTACCAAAGATTTTGTCACAGTTGCCAAATAGCAGGAAATCTAAGTCGTCAGAAGATATGTAAGGCACATCTACAACCTATTCCTGCATTTGACCATTTGACCAGCCATTTAGCAGAAATATGGTAGACTGTCTGTTCCTTACCTAATACCAAGTCAAGCAACCAATACTTGTTGACCATAATGTTTGCGTACGCAGGATATCCATAGACTATTCCTTTGAAGTATATTGAAGCAAAAACTGTTCTATAAGTTTAGGTAATGTTTTTTAAACACTTGTTTGCCTCCCCAAATATGTCCAGCAATTCTATGTTTGCTTATTTGCAAGGACACATGCATGAATTAGACATCCAACAGTTATTTTTTTTCTTCTGCCTATCACCCTCAAAGTCATGAGATTAGCACAAAACTGTCCGAAAACACGTTCGCCTACCCAGGATACATGAATGCAATTATACTGAATCAAGCCTTAAAAAAGACAGTGATCAGTAAAATCCTGCATTGTATAATTATCGAGTAATATCAGGAAAGTTTTTTTTTTCTTCTCATGTTAGTAATTATGACCAAATGAAAGACCCAATAACTATCATAAAACAGCAAAAGACTGTCCCAAAACACCCTCAACTACCCAGCATATATGTCGGCAAATAAATAAAATCAAAATAAATTTTAAAAAAAATAAAAAACAGCGATCAATAAAATTCTACCCAGTATAATTCTTGAGCAAGATCAGTAGAGTTTTTTCTCTAGTTGATACTTGATGAATGAAAGACCCTTAGACTGTCCCAAAATACGTTCATCGACCCAAGATACATGTATACAATTGCAATAACTTAATGAAATACGCATCTCTCTCTCTCTCTCTCTCTCTCTCTCTCTCTCTCTCTCTCTCTCTCTCTCTCTCTCTCTCTCTCTCTCTCTCTCTCTCTCTCTCATCAATGATAATTCACTATAAACTACTTCTGAATTGCAAATAGTTGCACACTTAATAAGGCGAAATCATGCGTCACTAAATTCACATTTGAAAATTTCTTTTTTTTAAAAAAAAAACTTTAATGTGACAAAGAGCAGCTGAATAATTATAACCTAAGGGTGTTATATTTATGTTTTTAAAAATCTTGGACCAATTTAATATTTTTAATTTCCACTTTCCACTATTTGATTATTTCGGCTTTAGCGACAAGATATGTTCCAAAATGAAGAATGTGATAAGAATACGAAAACCTTCTGGAATGCTTACTTTTTAAAATGTCATTTTACCAATAAACATTTTTTCATGTACTATTGATGCTGCTCTGAAATATATTAGTTTTGCCGGAGTTTATGTACAGTAGTATCACATGAAAAGATATACGTCTGTAACATGCGACAAAATGGATGACGTACAATACGATCCTTACAACCAGGGGTCGTCAGATGAAGGCTCGCTAAGAAGAGTGCGAGGGAATATATCATTGTCATATCTGATCCTTACTTCGCTAAATAACTAATGTTTCCAAAGTAATGAGAGATATAACTAAGAAGTAGATTTCTTTAACGGTGAATGTAAATGCGTCAAAACTGGTGTTGAGGGACAACCGTCTAGTAGTGTGTGCGTTTTTTGTTTTCGTAAGGTGCTATGTAAATCACTTAGATTTTCGAGAAAGCACATGGTTTTAGAGAATGATTAAAACTTCGTTGCTAAGATACATATTAAAAAGGGTACTGAAAAGAGTCACAAAGTGTATCGATACAAAATGAATGCCGTAAAGCTCCGTGGGTAGGATTAATTATTTCTAAAAAAAGGCAAATTTAGAAATTTAGAGCGCCATCTGTTGTCATAATGTCATGCTAATCTCTAATATACCATTATGACAACAGATCGCGAGTTGGAGAACACAGACGATACTGATAAAACTTGGCATTTATATTGTTGCAAAGCCACATCTGTACGAAAAGAGTAGTTGGAATGATGTAATCGTAATAGGTCAAGTTTATAAACAGAGTTAACAAAACTTGTAACAACTGACATAGGAAAAACTGGAGAATCAGTTCAGCAATTGGCAAATTGCAAGATGCAATTACGCAGATGGAAAGTTGATCTAAGCACTTGCAAGCAGCCATTTACAGCTTGTATCAATGAAGAACAGAAAATTCACGACTAGAATTAGGAATGTAGCATCTGCAAGCATTCATTTACAATAATGCAGAAGGAAAGTAGCACTTTCAAACTGCCACATACAATTTGCATCAATGGAGAATACAATATACATGAAAAGAATTGTGAAAGTCGTACTTTCAAGCAGCAATTTACAATAATGCATCAAGGACGATTAGAAAATAACATGCATTGAATTATGGCGGTTATCCTCCACCATACCACTGGCTATCTCGAGATGGAAAAGTTCGGTATATCGACTTTACTGACTATCCTTAAAGTTCCATTCTGTAGGTCGAGATTTTAGATTGGATTGGTTGAATTAAACAATAATGGTTGAAAATTATATTTTCTATAGATTTTAGATTATGTCGTTTGAAATACAAGTCAGTAGTTGAAATTTCTATGTCATATGTCGAGAATTTTTAATTCACGTGTTGAATGAAAGGAAACTGTTTAAAGTTCCATTTCATATGGCGAGTATTTAGGTTTCTTCTGTTGAATTATATAGCATTGGTTGAGATTTCAATGTCCAATGTCGAGCTTTCAGACGGTATCTACTGAATTTCATTGCGCTGGTTAAACCTTTTATTGAGCTAATCAGAATTGTTATTTTTATATAGTGAAATGTTATGTTTGTGTTAAAAGTTACAATACACAATGAAAAATACCCCCTTTAACAATTCAGAATAATATTGAGTATTAAGACGCATCATTAGAGTATTCATTTGTGAGGAGCAATTACCTTTTATAATTTACATTTGAAAGTTATCGTTCACTGGTCAACAATTAATATGAATTTCCTTGCTAGTGGTCGTTCTTGTAAAACGACGTGTAGTATTATTAAACAAGGAGGCTGTTCGTCGTTGTGGCTCGTTCTTTTATGATGCGCGTAAATGTTAGTACACATCTGATGGAAGGATTGGTCTTACTCTGTTTTTGACAAGAAGTAGTAATTGGCTGCCTGGCCTAATGCTACATATTTTTAATGACATTAAAATTCTTGAATTTACGCTGATAAAACGATTGAACCTTAATTTGAGTGAAATGCTAGCGAATCTAGCAGCCCACAGGAATGGGCTGAATTGTGCTACTGCCTTGTTAGATGGGGACAGACTAGCAGCAAGTATCAACGATATATTTGATCGGTCGTCTTCAAGACCTAGAGCGGCTGGACCCACCACAGCTGAGGACGAGGCGAGTAGGCTCTTTAAGTAAAGGATACACGCACGTGTTGCAACATAATTTCTGAAGTGTAAGTAATTTTTGTTTGAAGATTAGTATTCGGATAGAATTCAGATATTGTTCTATCTTAATGACGCTATTAAATATTTGTGGGTTTTTTAAAAACTTATTTTGTATTCTTTTGAATGACAATCACCTGCCACAGTTCTCCTTGCCAAGCCATTTTGATGCTGTAAACTCGTTCATCTAAATGTAATTGGCTAAAAATCAGATGTCTACAGGTTATTTTCTCTGTTTATAACCCAGTATAGCCAAAATGATTCCTATAGATGCTTACCGATACGGTCACTAGCAGATGATATTCTGCCCATTGTTTTGCTCTGGACGATGGGCAACCTCTCAGTTTCTCAACTTTACAATATTGAACAAGCCGAAACTGAAGCAAAATCAACTTACAAATTACTTTTATAAATACTAAATGAGAGCCTGATTTACTTTCTATTTGTATATCTCTGCTTTGTAAAAGTATTGTCAGATTCAATAGATTTATTTCAACTTTCAAACACTATATAAACTCGTCGGTAAATATGCCAGCACACCACAAATATAACCGCTGATAACTTCAATCGAAAACTATTTCTAAAGAAGATTACTCAACTCTAATGGCAGGGTACAGTTTCGTATATTGGCCCCTGGCAAATTTCTAAGCTTTAGGCTGCGGTGTGACTTTTTCAGCTATTATTGCTAACTAATTAAAGATATTGGTATATTTGTGAAATAGGGGTTTGGGGCATGTGTTGTTCTTGAAATTTATGCCATGAATGTACTCCTTCGTACTCTTCGGTATGCTGATAGTGAAATAACAATAGCCGACTATTATCAATTGCATCAGCCTGTTTAGTACACACTGTTTCGCAGAATTGTCATCTAGGAAAAGGGCTTGTATTTTGCACTCTGAGCATCATATAGTGTCAAAAATGACCTTCGGACATGAAAATTACAGGTATAGATTTGGGGTTGGGGTGCATAAACTTCCTCTGCTATGAAATGCCATTGACTTCTCTGGTCAAGTAGACAATATCCTTTTTTGGGTGGGTGCTCTCCCTTGTTGATCTTTCCAGACCATTTAGGGAGGCCATCCCGCTCTATATGTATAAATTTTGATATTATGGTAAAGTGTGTCAAAAGTATATTGTAAAATTTACATGTAAAGATTTTTATTCTGGCAATGTTTCTCGAAAGTGTCATATAGTAGAATTTCATTATATATATATATATATATATATATATATATATATATATATATATATATATATATATATATATATATATATATATATATATATATATATAAAAATTTTATGAAAAATAAAAAAAGAATTTCATTATATATATATATATATATATATATATATATATATATATATATATATATATATATATATATATATATATATATATATATATATATATATATATATATATTATATTTATATATAGTATTTTTGGGGGGGTCATGCTTCGTCAAGAGTTTCATCTTCTTGCAGTAGGAAAGAAATTGGTAATTGTTTCTTCTTTAGTTTTTCTCTCATCTTTTCACTCCTTTTTTGTATTCTAATTTTCCTTTTCCTATCAGTGCAAAATGTGTCAGTCAAATTTCTCTCTGATGTTTCTGTTTGTTTGGTACCGCTTGCTGCGAGATCTAAGACTGTCTTTATTTGTTTGCTTTCTGATAAGATAGATTCTTTTGTTTTGATTGTTGCCGTTGTTCTTCTTACTTTTTGGGACTTCTAATCCTCTGTTGTTTCTGATGTTGTTGTTAGATTTGAGTTTGTTCCTCTATTTGTTGTATTCTTCTGGATATTGCCTCTTGTGGCTCTAGTACTTTTTGTTTGTCTGTTGTTCACTTGTGTTTTGGAATAATGTTGCCTTTGTTGTTACTTCTTGTTGTTGTTGTTCCTTATTTTCTATCGTTGCTGCTGTTAAATTGAGTGTTCTTTTGGCTGATTCTGTGTTTGTTTTTCTGTAATCGACTTTCGCTTTGGTTGCCTAATCTCCTGCTGTATTGTAGGGCTGGGTTGTTGTTTCTCCCATCTGTCATTTAGATGTTGTTTTTGTTGCTGATGTTCTTCCAGCATTTGCTTACTCGTTTCTGCCAAGTTTCTGATACATTTATGGGGTGTATGTCCTGTTGTCCACATCTATTACATGCTCTGTGATGTATGCAGCCTTTTTGCCAGGTTTTAGTTAAGAATCCAAATAAGTAAAAGGCTCTTTTTACTTCCCTCAATTTTTTTCTTTTCAATTCCAAAGATTCGGTTTCCATTGTAGATGGATGTTAAAGGAATCGTGTCTAATCTGGAAGACATTACTTTGATGTTAAATTTTTCTTCGAATTACTCTTTTGTAGCCTGCAGAGTCATCAAGAGGGATATCTGTCAGGTGTAATTCTCCGGTTTGTTTCTTGATTTTCTTTAGAACTGGCGCTGGCTTTTTAACAATGACCGATTTCCCTTTTATCGTCATTTCGCCATATGGTAAAATTGGTTTTCTGTCCCTTGATCTCAAAATGTATCCTTTATATCCATCTCGAATTATGGAGTACTTCCCTTTTCTGGGTCTAAAACCTTGAGTGTTACCATACTATCCGTTGTTCCAGGCATAGTATCTCTTGATATGTTTGTCATATCCAAACGATGCGTTCCTTCTTCATACATGCATTCTAGAAATGAACCCTCTGTATTGTCAATTTTTTTTATTTTAAAGAAGTTTTGTAGTCCCAGTGACACAATCTTGTTACTTTGCAAAACGGTCCTTTTTGCACGTGCACTCTGATCCATTTTTGGTTTAAGATCACTTTCACTGTAATTCGCTTTTTTGTAAATCATTTGTCTTTTTGTGACATTAAAGTTTTGTTTGTAGTTTGTGATCCTCGTATTCCCATTCGTTATGGTAAATTTCCCATTCCTTCACATCTGCTTTGTCCTGACCATTTTTCCACTCGCTTGCTTAGATCTATGCTTTGTTTTAACATAGATATCCAAAATTATTGACCTTTTTGGCCTCACTTGTGTATTTTATTTTTTTAATAATTTTTTTACTATGTCGCTGATTGCAGCATTAAATTTGCACATAAAAACTGTCCCCTGCCACCTTAAGGAAAATTAATAAATTTTATTGCTGCAGTCAACCACATTTATTACACTTTTCTATTTCTTTGTGTATATTTAAATAATTTGCATGCAATAGCTTCACTATATTTCCTTACCTTCTCCATATATCACTTAGTGTTGCATGTAATGCTTTTGGAGAGGGAGGTAATATGGGAACAAAATGGTGACTATAATGTATTGTCTTGCCCTTTTTGTAGTTGTCAAGGTTTGCACCCCTATTTTATGAATATTATTCACATTTCAATACACACACACTCAGAAACAATTGCATTACATTTGAACATGCATTCTTAAAAGCACTTTAACTTCACAGGAGCAGATTGACTTCAGTGGAAACATACATAAACATACTGCTGTGAATGTTGGATGTCACCAGTGGAGCGGTCTTAAAAATAGTGATGTATATGGCATTTTGCTATATTTTGGTGAGAAGAATGAAAGTTTTAGCACACTGACATAGTTTCTACCTTCATGACCCCACTGTGATGTTGACATACGAGATTCATATCTCACACTTAGGTGATAATAGGAAATAGTTCAATGTTATGTATATATCTTGAAATTACTAAGTTCAGTTAACAAAGAGGTAAAAGATTAAAATTAGGTGGCAGTTTCATGCATTGGACAATACACATACAGTTTCTCTTCTGAAATTCTTATAGTTTTCATTGAATGTTAAAAGTACATCAATATCACTTGATTCTTTTCTTTTTGCAGGTCTCAGTTTGCATGGTAGAAGATTAGGATTAATTGGTTAGTCCTGCTGAAAGAAACAATAGCTTGAATCTCATCCAGGTACTCGTTCTGATATAAGTGCACAACAGAGTGACTTTGATGGACAGATTTAGCTTCCACAGGAGTTGTTTTATGGTTCATGCTTATAAAAGCCAAACAGGTGAAATGCTTTTTATCTGAATTGATCTGAATTTTCCACTGTAGATATTTGTTCTATACCTTATCTTATTATTTACTGTAGTTTAGTAAACTCCAGAAATCATTAAAGTCAGTTGTAAGTGAATTGGTGGCTGTGAAGAAATTTATCTGTTAAATTGTTTATATATGTATGGTCAGTTTCAGTGGCTATGTATCAATGAATTTATTTGATATGTCACTCTGTAAATTTAACAGGGTCCCACACGTGAGTCTATCAGTATTCCAGAATGGTCTAATGTTAATTGATTAAACTTTGATCTCTCCAGATTAGCTAGATTGTTCATGTGATTACACACTCCCTCCCATCCACCCATCCAACATTGATGCTGCTATTAGCATCGCCAGAATGATACCGAAAGGTTAGGAACTGTTTGTTTTATAACAATCCAAAAGTACTTTTAAAGCACATTATTTACTTAAATGTTTAATTCCTTTATGTTTGCTAGAAGAGTTTATAAAAAAATTTCACTTTTGCCATTGACAACTAACAGCATTTCTGTCATTCACTCCTAAAATTTATAACGTCCAAATCTATTCTTGAAATTCATGAAAGATTTGAAGGAATTTTCATTCTGTCCTGAAGCTATGGTGGTAAGCGAAGCCCAAGAGAATTGTAGATTGCAAACAATTTGTAATCTTTCAAGAAATGCAGTCAGTCATAACTCACAATGTAAATAATGCAGTGCTTGTTGCCACAAAATAGTCACTTTTCTAAAAGCATAATACCATTTATAGTTTTGCGCACAAAAAGTTTCCCTTTATACCATTTTACTAGATAATATCTAAATACGTTATATGTACACAACTTTTGACAAACCATTTTCAGCCAAATTCTTACAGTTTTGTAAATTGGCCCCTGCAAATTTCAGACGTAAGGCTACGGAGTGACATTTTCAGCTATTATTGTTTACTAATTGATGTTGTGGATATATTTATGAAATCAGTGTTTCGGGCTTGTGATGTTCTTGAAATTGATGTCATGCATGTACACCTTCGATAGTTACTCTTTAGTATGTTGATAATAAAATACCAATGGTCAGCTAGCAAGAAGAGCTAGCCTCCCGTAGCAGTAAACACGTTGATTTGGGGCAAGTAGAATATCTCAAAAACGGCATGGATGACAACTATTTTCATCTGCATGATAGCCTGTTTACTACACACTGCTTTTGCAGAATTGTTATGTAGGAAAAGGGATGTGTTTGCACTGTGAGCATCACATGGTGTCAAAAATGACAAAAGGACATGAAAATTGCAGGTATAAATTTGGGGTCGGGGTTCATAAACATCTTCTGCTATGAACTGCCATTAACGTAGTGGATAATATTCTTATGATTTGTTTTAATACAGGTGTCCAAAAATATGGACCTTTTTGACCTCACTTGTGTATTTGATTTTTATGATTTTTGTATACTGGGTCGCTGATTGCAACATTAAATTTGTACATAACTAAATGGTAAATCATGGGCAGTAACTCTAAATTACTTCTGTTAACGATGGTGATTCTGGGAAATTTATTTTCCACTAGATTGCAAGTAAATGTGGAAAATTTAATTTGATTTACATGCCTTGATGCATACATGTTTTGTTGACTTTGATGTGATAATCCCAGTTGCACTCCATGAGCAGAGTTAATTGTTCAGAAATGGCAATGTATAGGAATGGCAATGTATAGGAATGGCAATGTATAGAAATGGCAATGTATAGGAATGGCAATGTATAGGAATGACAATGTATAGAAATGGCAATGTATAGGAATGGCAATGTGAGCAATGTGATTATTGAGAATTTTGACGTTATGATTATTGCTTTAAAGATTTGAATATCAGGTGATATATATATATATATATATATATATATATATATATATATATATATATATATATATATATATATATATATACACACACACCTACACACAAAAGATGTGTTTCCCATTGCACTGTTTTTAAAATTAGGATAGGTAGGTACATGTTTTACCCTGGGGGAAAAAGTGCTAGGGTTGACAATGAAAAACAGTGATGGATGGTCTACCTAAAGCACATGTTTTGTTTTGCCTAACTTGAGAATGTTAGCCTTTTTTGGAAATTTTCTATTAAGAAATTGTTTTTGTGAAAAATAAATTATTTATTTCTGTCATTGTATATTGAAAATAAGTGACATTATTGTTTTAAATATATAGTCATTAATAATGTTGCACTTTCATTGTGTAATCACAGGTTTTCCATTTCTTTCCCCATGTCCACCTCATCTTGAGCCAGCTCCACACCTTCCACATGTTTTGACATGCCAAAATCAATAAATAAACATTCAGCTGTTCTTAATGGATGATGGCTGTCTTGGTACCAATAGTGGCTTAAGTCACTAAAGGTGATACAATCTGTAACAAAGCAGTGAATACAAATTTGAAAACAATGTACCTGGCAATAAGAGCATTCAAAGTTTGTGGTAGTTAGCACAGTCACATTGTCATGTCTCTGATGGCCACTTATGTATCATATTTTCAAGGCATAAGTCACACCTCCTGCAAGGAATATTTAATTTATTTGAAGATTGAAATTAATGATAATTTATGTAAATGCACAATATGTCATTTATTTTATGATGTATTAATTTGAAAAGCAGCATTGTTAAGAAAATATGGGTATTTGCTATAATACAAGCTGGTAGGTAATGAGTAAATACTAAAGTTAAATGGGAGCAAGATCAGGAATGGAAAATTCTATGTTGCAGTTCATTTCAAGTTAGGCAGATATTTACACATTTTAATGTTTTTAAGTTATTTTAATAAATGGTAAAATTCTAATTGCAATAATGTAAAACTGCCCAAGGAAAATATTACAGAACAATGCATATGACAAAGTTAAGATATTGAAACTGTCCAAGGAATTAAGATATCACATTAATTTAGCGCCATTAGTGCATTATTTTCCTGTCTTCATTTAATATGATGTGTGCCTCATTCATCCTCCCTCCAAAAACAATATTGAGTAGGAGATACAGTATCCTCTGTACCACAATGTTTGCTGGATATGCAACACTGATAATATATGCTGAATGTTTGAAATCTCATTGGATTTTTGCTCTAGTTATCATTTCTGTCAAAGTAGTCACATGATCCAAACGTAGTCATATGATCCAAACATGGTTAACATTTTATTTCATAACAGACTGGAACTCTTAAGTGCATTGTCATTGTTAATCAGAGAAATATCAATGTTGTTAACAAATAGATAATGAAGAATAATTTTTGATGAAAATCATTTTGTGCCTGTATCTAAAAAGTGTCAAAGCTTGATAACAATTTAAAATGAGTTAAGTGGGATAGACATGTACAAGATGATTATATATAAATTGTTCTTAATTATTTTACACTATCTTTTAATTTAACCAGACCAAGCACATTTGATTCAAGGCCACAAGACCAGCCTCAACAGCTAAGTGGTCAATCACCAGCATTTGCAGTACAAACTTTCACTTATGGGTGGCACAATAACAGACATCAATGGTAAAACTGAAAGCCATTAATACACACTTCATTTAATATTTGTCAAAACTCTATTTATTTCTAAAGAAAAGTCCTTACCTGACAATAATTTTAGCCTTACTTAATGTACCTCCATTTAATTTGATGAATCTATTGTGGCAGTGCAGATCATAGACTAAGTTAAGATTAACACCCCCTATAATGGTAGTATTTAACTAGGCTTCCATAACTATTATGCTAAATTTGAAAAAGGAAACTTTAATAGATTGATACTGTTCACTTGTACAGAGAGTTCTTTTCAAGTCTGGTGTTATGTGTTTAGGTTTGAACAAAAGTAACAAGAAAAGAGTGTAGACAACAAGCTTTGTAAAATTTAGCAAATAATTTATTTTCTATTATTAAAAGTCCTAAATGAATCTGAGTTCAAGTCCTGATGAAATTCAAAATTGAGGGCAATAACATCTGTCATAACTTTCAAAGTATAGATGTGTCAGCAGCTCCTTGTTGAATCACATAAAATAATATTCCAGTTTTGAATTCTTAATAAATTTCAAATAATGTCTTTGTCCAAGAATTCTGTATGAGCACTTATATATTTCCAGGAAAAAGAATCACTTGTATTCCATAAAATAGAATTTAATTTATTTCCTATTATAAAAAATCCTAAATGAATCTGAGTTCCAGTCCCGATGAAATTCAAAAATGAAATACAATGATGTATGTTGTAACCTTCAAAGGGTATGTGTGTCAACAGTTCCTTGTTGAATCACAGAAAATACTATTCCAGTTTTGAATTCCAAATAAATTTCAATGAATGTCTTTGCCCAAGAATTATTTAATGGGCTCTTATATATTTCCAGGGAAAAGAATCACATGTATTCCATAAAATAGTATTTCAGCTCAAACTGGTCACAACAAAACACCTTTAAGTGTCAATGGCTTGTAGCCAGAATGCCTAATTTCTATCCAGGAAACAGTTATACACTAATTTAAGATGCAAAACAGATTCCCAGATGAGGGTCACATTGTCATTCTTTCAGAACAAAATGGAAGCTTTTTACATGCATTTACATCACATACTCCCAGTATGGCCTTAACTAAAAACAATGGGTCTTACTCTGAGAATAAAATAAATGTTTAAAAAAGTTGTTTACTGGAACTGCTACTGTTTCTGAATCAAGGTCAGAAACATGATACAGTGTTTCTATGTTATAACAGTCTGAGGAAACAGAACTGAACTGAATTTCTTAAAAAAAAAATGTCAAATCCAGTAGACAATGTTATCTTATAATAGCATTTAATGAAATTTTAAAAAATTTAGAAACTGACAAACAAATAATTAAATATACATATCACAGGATATATTATTTAGACAGTTTTTATGTATTCTCTAAACAGTATTCTAGTTAGAGCATCCTCCGAACTGAAGGTACAGTTTGTTGTAATAGTGATGTTCTGTCATTTATCTGTCAAGCCATATATCAGTACACCAGATGAAATGTGACTTTTGTTTTATGTTTGTCTGGAAACATCACATATTTTCTGATTTGTTGTTATGATTATAAATTATGTTAATACTTCCCTCAGCAAGTTCTAACAGCATTTTAGTAAGATCACTATGCAAAATGGTTATATTGCTGTAAATTTGATATAAATACCAGATTATGGTCCACTTCTGTGGAATAATGTTCTTTGGATCATCTTTATGAAATAAGAAATATTGATGCATTTTTTTAAACATCAAAAATATTCATGTATTTGCATGAATAAGTTTTGTGCTTGGATATGTTTATCACTATTTTACCAGATCCTAGAAAAAGACAAAATCATCCATCATATACAAGATTCAAGGTAGATAATAGGAGATCCATATTGTTATAATATACATATAGTAATGAGGTTCTTATTTGTTGCTTAATTTGGTCTACAAATCTGTAGTGGGGTATACATCGTTTACAAACACAATATTGTGTTTGTTTTGAATTTTATATTCTTAGGCAGCAGATTCAGTTAAAATGTCGAATTGGGCCCTTTGTTAGTGGACCCTTTGTTAGTGGACCCTTTGTTAGTGGACCCTTTGTTAATCAACCCTTTGTTAGTGGGCCCTTTGTTAGTGGACCCTTTGTTAGTGGGCCCTTTGTTAGAGGACCCTTTGTTAATCAACCCTTTGTTAGTGGGCCCTTTGTTAGTGGACCCTTTTTAAAAGGGCCTTTTGTTAGTGGACCCTTTGTTAGTGGGCCCTTTTTTAGTGGACCCTTTGTTAGTGGGCCCTTTGTTAGTGGACCCTTTGTTAATCAACCCTTTATTAGTGGGCCCTTTGTTAGTGGACCCTTTGTTAGTGGACCCTTTGTTAGTGGGCCCTTTGTTAGTGGACCCTTTGTTAATCAACCCTTTGTTAGTGGACCCTTTGTTAGTGGGCCCTTTGTTAGTGGACCCTTTGTTAGTGGACCCTTTGTTAGTGGGCCCTTTGTTAGTGGACCCTTTGTTAGTGGGCCCTTTGTTAGTGGACCCTTTGTTAATCAACCCTTTGTTAGTGGGCCCTTTGTTAGTGGACCCTTTTTTAAAAGGGCCTTTTGTTAGTGGACCCTTTGTTAGTGGGCCCTTTGTTAGTGGACCCTTTTTTAAAAAGGGCCTTTTGTTAGTGGACCCTTTGTTAGTGGGCCCTTTGTTAGTGGACCCTTTGTTAATCAACCCTTTGTTAGTGGGCCCTTTGTTAGTGGACCCTTTGTTAGTGGGCCCTTTGTTAGTGGACCCTTTGTTAATCAACCCTTTGTTAGTGGGCCCTTTGTTAGTGGACCCTTTTTTAAAAGGGCCTTTTGTTAGTGGACCCTTTGTTAGTGGGCCCTTTTTTAGTGGACCCTTTGTTTGTGGGCCTTTTGTTAGTGGACCCTTTGTTAGTGGGCCCTTTGTTAGTGGACCCTTTGTTAGTGGGCTCTTTGCTAGCTGGCCCCTTGTTAGTGGACCCTTTGTTAGTGGACCCTTTGTTAGTGGGCCCTTTGTTAGTTGGCCCTTTGTTAAGGATTTGGTAGTGATTTCAGATCCTAGGACTTAGCTGGTACCAAGGCAGGGTGTCAAGTTCAAGCTGATCCAGGATGGTGTTTATAAGCAAGGCATCCATTTTTTGAAGGAATGGTCTTATGACCATATCCTTCAGAAAATTCATGATGTCTTTTGTGATAAATTGCCAGATTCCTGCAGGTAACTGTAACAAAGAGATGTTTTCCTAAACAATGTGATTTTGTCCAGAATTATATGAATACATGATTTATATTTTGGGAGACAACCCATTGTGCTAATAAAACAGTCTGTCAAGACACATTTCATCATTGGTGGTAATTTCTCTATATAACAGCTTGATTAGTTTGTGTATACAGTATCATGTCTCAAGCAAGGTGGTCTTTTTAGACAGGTTTTACTGTAAAGATAAATTTGCTGGCATGTTAAGATGTCATTGCAATAATGGTGTTCAATGTCACAATAGTTTAAGATATAATTTTGCAGGATTTGTTGCTGTACATCTTTCTTTTTTGAAAAGGTCTTGTGCTTGAAAATATTTTCAGTGATAGGTAATTGCAAAGATGTAACGAACAGTATTAAAATAAAACAACAGGGCAAAATCAACATATCACTGAGGCAACCAGAAGATGCCCTTTATAATGACTTCCATTTATGAAGGCTCCAATCCAAGCCTGTGCATCTTCTCTTTTGTCTATTAAACAGTTTTAATACTAAATTGTAATGCCAGATTTTCAATATGAGCTATATGTTTCATCAAGCAGCAAGATGCTTTATTTTATGTCAGAATACAAGTCAGTAAAAATCAATTGGTTGTGCAGGTCAAGGTTTTCCATTGATCTATACAAGTCAGTATTATGTAATAATCAATTGGTTGTGCAGGTCAAGGTTTTCCATTGATCTATACAAGTCAGTATTATGTAATAATCAATTGGTTGTGCAGGTCAAGGTTTTCCATTGATCCATACAAGTCAGTATTATGTAATAATCAATTGGTTGTGCAGGTCAAGGTTTTCCATTGATCTATACAAGTCAGTATTATGTAATAATCAATTGGTTGTGCAGGTCAAGGTTTTCCATTGATCTATACAAGTCAGTATTTTGTAATAATCAATTGGTTGTGCAGGTCAAGGTTTTCCATTGATCTATACAAGTCAGTATTTTGTAATAATCAATTGGTTGTGCAGGTCAAGGTTTTCCATTGATCTATACAAGTCAGTATTTTGTAATAATCAATTGGTTGTGCAGGTCAAGGTTTTCCATTGATCTGTACAAGTCAGTATTATGTAATAATCAATTGGTTGTGCAGGTCAAGGTTTTCCATTGATCTATACAAGTCAGTATTATGTAATAATCAATTGGTTCTGCAGGTCAAAGTTTTCCAGTTGGATCATCATTATGCAAGGATAGCAAATTCTTAATCATGGGGCCATAAGACACCTCTTACAAAATTTTGGCAATTTTGGCAATATTTGTCTAGTCAGTATATTACATAACCCTGTTTTATTTGCAAAATACAACAACAACAACAACAATAATAATAATAATAATAATAATAATAATAATAATAATAATAATAATAATAATAATAATAATAATAATAATAATAATAATAATAATAATAATACAATAATAATATAATACTATAATAATAATAATAATAATAATAATAAAAATAATAATAATATAATACTATGATAATAATAATAATAATAATAAAAATAATACTATAATAAAAAATATTAATAATAATATATTAATATTAATAATAACAATAATAATATAATACTATGATAATAATAATATAAAAATAATAATAATAATAATAATAATAATAATAATAATAATAATAATAATAAAAAAATATAATACAAAAATAATAATAATAATAATAATAATAATAATAATAATAATAATAATAATAATAATAATAATAATAATAATAATAATAATAATAATAATAATATGCCAGTTGGTTTGATAGAATAATACCATAACCAAATGGAAAACATATCATGTTACAAGCTTTAAGCCCTTAGCAAAGTTGCTTTTAGAGCAATAACTGCATGTGGATGCTCCATGGTTTGATTTATTATGCCAAGATGACACCACCCAAGTAGATAACTGTTTATGTTTTCAAGCCCTACTTTCTTAATTTACATTAGTACGTGTCTCCAGCAATATTTTCAATGATGTTATTTATATATGCCACTGTTTAATAATGATGGTTGCAATTCTACATGTTCACTCCTTTTAAGAGATTTTAAGAGAGAGATTTATCATGTATATATTACATAGATATTGCTGTTCAAGTTTAGAATTTCTGTTTATTGCAGTAAAATGCATTATATAAAGTGCATGAATGTTTCATGTAGCATCCTTGTCATTAATATGATAAAGCTTTTGGATGAATACCACATATTGAATAATGTTGTTGTAGGGTTTTAACGCCATTTCTCAGCACAAAATTGGCTATACATGGCGGCCAGTATTAATGGTGGAGGAAAAACCCTGGAAAACCCAGGGAAGAACCAACGACCCACGAGAAGCTACTGGCAGGCTTTCCCACTTACCCACGTTAGCCAAGTCTGGACTCGAACTCATACAGACAGGTGAGATGGCAGTGATCCCTAATGGTCATCTTGGCCACTCGGGGCCCCCATATTGAATAATGAACAAACGTTGTAGACTTGGGTCATAACCTTCAGTTATGAACTTGCTTCCTTGCATGGCATATCTTTACTCTAGTACATTATGTTTAACTTAATATTATGGTCAAAGCCTGTGTTTGTACCTCATTGAATATCCATCTAGTCTCAATACAGAGGTCTGACCTTGTACTGCTCATCACCTACAGGAATAACATGTAGCTTTAGTAAATGTTGCTATTTAAAGTCAGTTAAACTTTTCTTAACAGAAGTCTCTGTTCTGTTTGACTTGCTTATGTGTAAGTCCCTACAGTAACTGTACAGAGCAAAGTAGTAAAAGACTTAAAGTACACATGCCAGAATGTCTGTATAACTTTAAAATTAAGCTGTTATGTAAAATAGAAATTTTGGATTCCTTTCTTTACTTGAAGATAAACATGACTGTATTCCACAAACATGATTTTTTTTTTTGTTATATATACTTAATTAATGTTGACATGATGTTTTCTCCAATACAATTCAGAGCACTAGATTAACTTTGCTTGCTCTCCAATGGATGCTCACATCCACATTGACACTTTCCTCTTTCCCACCACCCTAAAACACCATGATCCAAGGGTAAGAATTATTAACCCATTATATACATGCTGTGCCTTCCAGGTATGACTGAGTGCATGTAGCAAGCTTTGAAAATAGGAAAGAGAAATGTTCTAGATTTATTTCTTTCTGAGATCCTTTGGTCACTCTTAAACAATGGCTGTATGAATGAAATTAGAAAATTTTATTATTTCAGCACTCAAATAGTGATTACAAAGAATATTTTTTTTTTCAGCTTAGAGTTGCTGCATTCTGTCCTTCAGAGTCTTCTACCATCGTCTATGGAGGCAGGCCAGCAGATGACCGGATAGTTTATCATAACGATATGCAAAGATAAGCCGCCATATGTAAGAACATCCATTGGCCTTCTTTTAAATAGATATGAGGTACATTTCTCTCTCTCTCTCTCTCTCTCTCTCTCTCTCTCTCTCTCTCTCTCTCTCTCTCTCTCTCTCTCTCTCTCTCTCTGGATATTTGATGCATATGTATTAGTGAGTTTATCTTGTTAGTTTTTGGCCTTTACATTTATGGAACTTAATTTTATTATTACTATATAGCTCTCTTTCTGCTATGACATACATACATACATACATACATACATACATACATACATACATACATACATACATACATACATACATACATACATACATACATACATACATACATACATACATACATACATACATACATACATACATACATACATACATACATACATACATACATACATACATACATACATACATACATACATACATATGTATGTACATACATATGTACACACATACATACATACATATGTATGTACATACATACATACATACATACATACATACATACATACATACATACATACATACATACATACATACATACATACATACATACATACATACATACATACATACATACATACATACATACATACATACATACATACATACATATCAGAAATAAATAAACCCAAATATTATCTTTAGAAAAAAAAGACCCTTCATGTTATTTGACTGTACAAAACACTGACAGGTAATAATAATAATAATAATAATAATAATAATAATAATAATAATAATAATAATAATAATAATAATAATAATAATAATAATGAAAATTCTTCAGTTTCAGTCCTTGTCTCTGATAACCTGATTAGCATGGATATTGGTAATTATGATTTCTGATAATTATGAAGTGCATTACATGTCCCATTATGACAGAATTTAAATGTCACATTTTAAATTTTTTTTTTTGCAGTTGAAAGAAATGAAAATAAATTATTAAATCATACTATTTCTTGCCTAGATTATGCAAATTTTAAAAAAGCTGAGTAAATTGTAAGAATGAGTGTTACAGGGAATCAGCTTCTACTTCATATCATTTAAGATTTGATAGGTTGGTTACTAAATATTATTAAAATCAGCTTTTATTAACATTTGGGGTTTTTGCTGTTCAGCTGATTAAACTTTTAGTTTTAGCCAGAGGAACAAATCATGGAAAAGATTTTTAAAAATATTTGTGGGATTATAAATGTTTGGTTGTTCTGTTTATGAAAGGTAACATGATTGAATTGGAATTACTTTTCAACTACTTATTAGGCAGAAAAAATATCCCTCTGCACTCCAATTTTCTAAATAAAAAACTGTTACTGTATAATTTTATATTATTTTAGGATTTTAGAATTTGTGAAGTGTTAGTCATTATGTATTGTATACTTCACAGAGGTAAGGAAACATAAGGAAAACAGAGAAAGTAACTTCAAATCTATTTGTGGCAAAAACTGTTGAAAAATTTACTAGAAAAAAAAATAAGATGTGCTGTCCAATCTTAAAAAATTGAAGATGCAGATTAGGATGCCATGTGATCAGATTCACTCCAGAATTTTGTCAATTAAGAATGCTTTAACAGGAATGGTTTGAATCATGCAGTACTGGATAAATTTAATAAATCATAGCACTTTCTTTAGCACAGAAAATTTTTAATTATGAATAAAGGAACTGAATTAATCATTGTAGAGAAAGTGGATGACTAACATATCAATTTGAATATTAGTGTATATGAATTCATGTACAGTCCAGTGAATAATGCCACATTTAATTTTGTTTCCATTTTTAATTAACATATGTTGAAGCATATTATTTTATGGTTATATCCACCGTTTTCTCACTGTTCTTTTAATAACAATTTGGTTTCTATATGGTAGGTGATAATTGTTTTATATACCTTTTCCAAATTTAGTTTATGGGTTGCTTTAATCCAATAATCTTGCATAGTTTTTTGATTTCCATAACAAAGTTGGTTATTGGGGTTAGAAGTCAAGACAGTGTTGCATCTTGGGTAAACCCAGGGAACATTCTGTTGCAAAAAACTGTCACTGACCTCCTAACTTAACAAATAATAAAACAGGTATGATTGTTAAGGCAGACTGAGTTACAGAAAATGTCCCTGCAACAACACAACCAAGTTGCAACACAACAATTTCATATTTACGATCTGAGAAGTGTACTTATTTCATATACATTAAGCAGTGTTGCTCCTCATACCACAAAACTAATAACAGTATTGAAAACGCAAAAGGCTTTATGTCTGGGTTTGTTTATATCTAGAAAATCATGATTCAACTGCTGTAAAAACAGGCTTGAAAACCCTGTGTTTCTTAAGAATGTCTGCCCTTTCAGACGGATTCTCAGTGCATCAGTACAATTGCTTTTTAATGTTGTTATCACATATCATTACCAAACTAGCCACTGAGTATTGGCAGAAGGGTTTGTTTCATAGGACAGCATACTGCTGGCATGTGCAATTTCCTTTAGGGCACATACCAGATGAATTTTTAAATGTACCCACATGATGTAAGTGTAACCCAATAAAACCAGATATTGGGCCAGATGCTGCCATGGGCTAAACAAGTCTGACATACCAGCTTTGCTAGTCAAGGGTCATTGATTCACTTCATCCCACATTACCCCTGGCATATTTAGCTGGTACAAGGGGTGTTTTAAACAATTGCAAATAAGAGATCTTGCCCATAGCAAGCAGTGTGTTAGTTAACCAGTGAGATAATCCATTACCCAACCTGTTTGGTATTCAGTAAGGTGATTTGCACTATATTCCAAGTCATTAACTTGGAATTAAAACTTGCTTTCAGTGTTTAAGTTTGAGGCACTTATCTATGACAAGTGTCATTTTCCTTACAATGACTGAATGAAATATTAACAATGAATCTGATAGGCAAGTTTCAGCTGCATCAAATCAGACAATGGGGCAGTATATACCATTTCAGCAAAATATGTCAAATATTGATGTGGAACAAAGTAGTTTGATAAATTATTTAATATTGAAGATGTTTATAAGGTAATAAATATACAACCATAGTAATGCAAGATCTCCCATTATGACATGCTTCTGGACTCCATATGTCTTTACCTGATAATTATAACAGCCCCTTTGACAATTAATGGTAAAGATATTTTCTATTTTGTCTTAGAAGGTCTGTGACCCTGAAGGATCTTCTTGCTTTCACAACTAGATCAGACGAGGTTCCTGCACTAGGATTCAGCTTTCCTCTAATCATCCATCATTTATACACACAGAGGACCTAAGGAATGAGACACAACACTGTACTGTAGGGTTCCTATATGCGTAGGATTCAGCTTTCCTCTAATCATCCATCATTTATGCACACAGAGGACCTAAGGAATGAGACACAGCACTGTACTATAGGGTTTCTATATGCATAGGATTCAGCTTTCCTCTAATCATCTATCATTTATACAAACGAAGGACCTACAGGATGAGACACAACACTGTACTGTAGGGTTTCTATATACATAGGATTCAGCTTTCCTCTAATCATCCATCATTTATACACACAGAGGACCTAAGGAATGAGACACAGCACTGTACTGAAGGGTTTCTATATACATAGGATTCAGCTTTCCTCTAATCATCCATCATTTATACACACAGAGGACCTACAGAATGAGACACAGCACTGTACTGTAAGGTTTTTATATACATAGGATTCAGCTTTCCTCTAATCATCCATCATTTATACACACAGAGATCCTACAGAATGAGACACAACACTGTACTGTAAGGTTTCTATATACATAGGATTCAGCTTTCCTCTAATCATCCATCATTTATACACACAGAGAACCTACAGAATGAGAAACAGCACTGTACTCTAAGGTTTCTATATACATAGGATTCTGCTTTCCTCTAATCATCCATCATTTATACACACAGAGGACCTAAGGAATGAGACACAGCATTGTACTGTAGGGTTTCTATATACATAGGATTCAGCTTTCCTCTAATCATCCATCATTTATACACACAGAGGACCTACAGAATGAGACACAGCACTGTACTGTAAGGTTTCTATATACATAGGATTCAGCTTTCCTCTAATCATCCATCATTTATGCACACAGAGGACCTAAGGAATGAGACACAGCACTGTACTGTAGGTTTCTATATGCATAGGATTCAGCTTTCCTCTAATCATCCATCATTTCTACACACAGAGGAGCTACAGGATGAGACACAGCACTGTACTGTAGGGTTTCTATATGCAAACACCTACACTATGGAACTGAAGATTCCAGTAGTAAATGACTACAACACATTCCCAAGGAATATGGTGACTGTTATTTCTATACCAGTTACATTTAAAAATGAGTGAATATTAAATGAAAAGTAATAAACAGTGGTTCCTCATTATAACACAACTACTGAGAATCAGATTATATTCAAATTAAATTTCATGGCTTTGTAAAAGAAAAAACACCCCTATATTTATGGGTACTTTATTATGCAGATTTATCAATTAGAGAAAACAAAACTCAGTATAAAATACATAGAATGACAGTCTCTGTCAAAGATGTTATAATAAGTCACTGTCAAATTGCCTCTTACCATTTTGACAACAGCTGTAATAAGCCCCCAAATTTATCTTTGAACATGTTATATAAGTAAATTCTCATATTTCACATTCATGAATGGTATTCAACTTGTTTGATTATTCCATTAAATAAATGAGATACAATAGAGATATACTAGCAGACAAGATCTTGTTTGAAATTAAAACAAGTATTAAAATAACTGAAGTTTTAGCATGTGACAAGAAGGATAGCAATTGCACTTTGAATATCAGTTTGGTTCAAAACTGTTTTGTTTGACTCTGGGGTCTACCTTGCTCATACAAATTGATATCCCATGAATTAAATGTGATTAAAAGTGAGTGAAACCTATTTAACAGCTCATGCAAGAATTATACTGCACTGACTTCATTTTCATTTTGAACTTATGAATTGTAGTTTCATAATTTGTGATGAAACCTATTGTTATATATTAAATAATATAAGTGCAAAATCTTAAGTTCTTTATGTTAACACCCCCCCCCATCACCGTCCCATACATTTTTAGATATCTGACAATGTCTCTTTCATCATGTTGTTTGTTGCATCCCAAATTTATATCAGCCCATTAATTTCTGAAGTACACCATGAATTAAAACCAACTTAGCACTTAAGACCTTATTTACAAATCAGGGTAAATTACATTGTGTATTGTTGCAATTTTTTTTGTTTTGCTAAGGTTTTTATGTACTACCTAACAGTAGCTTAAGGGTTTGTTTGAACCTAACCTTGATTAGTAACTGCTGTAAACAGATAAGTCCCTGTGAAATAAAATTCATTTGTAAAATCTTGCTTAATTAGCGGAGGGGAGCAGGCATGTAGGTATTCATCACTAGTCTAAAAACATTTATGTGCTTTTGTACTCTGTTACAGTTGTCAATACCTGTCAATCATGTCCCCAAAACTCATCATTAGTACCAGTCTGATTGCATTTTAACAGTTAAGAAAGATTCATGGATTGGAACCAAATTTGGTACAATTTTTATATTACAACTACATAAAACTCAATTGTCAAAACCTAAAATCTAATTTTAAAGGAGATATGGCTCCTGTTTAGACTTGTGTTGCTGAATGTTGCCCTTTGATTACATCAGTTTGGTTAGGGTAATTCATATGGATGCAAGTATACTATAAAATTGCATTTCTTCAAGCACTTCTCCAAGAATGATCATGATCTGAATATGTAAAGAAAATGATCCTAGACTGCAATTACAAGAAGTTTATTTTCAGCGGCAATGACAGCATCATGTTAGAATGTGTTCATGATAAAGCCAATAGTTGTGTAACTACACTTTGTACAAAATGGTTTACGGCATGACTAATATCATCAGACAAAGTCCATGATAGTTCCATTGATTATGGAGACTAATGGCCCATTGGACTCAGTCCACAATAGTTTAGAGACTGATGGCCCATTGGACTCAGTCCACAATAGTTTGGAGACTGATGGTCCATTCAAATTAGTACAAGATAGTTCCATTGATTATGGAGACTGATGGCCCATCCAACTTAGTCCATGATAGTTCCATTAACTATGGAGACTGATGGCCCATTTAATTGAGTCCACAATAGTTTGGAGACTGATGGCCCATTCAACTTGGTGCAAGGTAGTTCCATTGATTATGGAGACTGATGACCCATTCAACTTAGTCCTTGATAATTTCATTAATAATGGAGATTGATGGCCCATTTAACTTAGTCCACAATAGTTTGGTGACTGATGGCCTATTTAACTTAGTCCACAATAGTAAACTGATGGCCTATTCAACTTAGTACAAGATAGTTCCATTGATTATGGAGACTGGTGGCCCTACTCAACTTAGTACAAGATAGTATCATTAGTATCATTGATTACAGAGACTGAGATTGCTCTCCTCTGTCTCACTGCTCGTCCAACAGTGTCAGTTATTTGTATTCTCTCTCTCTCTCTCTCTCTCTCTCTCTCTCTCTCTCTCTCTCTCTCTCTCTCTCTCTCTCTCTCTCTCTCTCTCTCTCTCTCTCTCTCTCTCTCTCTCTCTCTCTCTCTCTAACACGCCATCTCTGAACATGAATACTAGGAACTATGGGTAAAATATTAAATATGATATATATTTCATTTTTTTATTATCTGTGTACTTTATTGAATAAAAGGTAAAGGTATTGTTATATTGCCAATATGTTCAGGTATGTATGCATGTATGCATTAATAATTTATATCAAATAAATCCTTTTACACCCTGTAATAGAACAAATATTTACGTCAATATATATGTTTTGTTATTGTTAATCTCTGTAAGAAACATTTAGCTAGACATGTACGAATGACTTGATTTATGGAGAATGGCCGCGTTTAAAAAGCCATAATGTACGGATTGGTTCAGCCAAAGTCAGGAGTTATCAATCTATAATTAAGAGGTTAGTTTATTTGAACTTACCAGAACGGAGTTCAAGTTATGGTTTATCTGGAAGCTGACAGCTGGGACATTGACCTAAAACCAGTTGATAGCCATTTGTTGTCAGACGTATTGCCATGTTTTGATGCTAGTGATGCAGGAATTTTATGTCATTCTGATTGGTTACACTGTGAAGACGGGCGTGGTTTCACACTCGTAAACTATCAGTTTAAATGTGCAGTAGTTGAATTTGCAAATCAGTCTGCACTTTTCTACAAAAGAAAACAGCATAAGACCTTGCACGCATTTGAGAACTTAATGAATAAATTTCTCATTAAAAAAACATTCGAGGGGGAAACAATTACCTAAAGGATCTGACAGACACCAAAAGCTTGAAACGCAAGGCGAGATAGTTTCGGGAAGAAACACGTTTTACGACCCAAACAGAGTAGAAAGCCAGAAAGAGGACAAGGCGAGGGAAAGAAAAAGTAGAGCAAAAAACCTTACCGGTACTAGTGAGTCCAGAAAAACAGTCTGAGTGGACCTTTTATGACGGAATCGAACACAAGGTTATGAATCGAAACAAGGTAGTGTTTACCAATTTCCCACTCAGTTAAATGATGATTTGATTCTATCGTAAACAGAATCGGCTAATTTTATAATCTTGTTTGCATTTTAAAATTCCTTAATTAGTCTGAAAAAGAAAAGAAAGAAGTGTATCTTTAGAAATGTAACGTTTATATCAATAGCTTGTACAATTATATTGTTGTTGATATTTGATTAAATTTTGTCTTTATTTGGAAAGGATGCTCGAGTTATTCTGTTCTATATATCAACTCAGATTATTTATTTATTCCACTCATAAGTTCATATTTTGTATTGACCTTACTCGATACGGGGCAAATTACACCGTTGGCAATCACCTCTACATTCGAAAGCAAAAACCAGTAAACAAACAAGTTGAGATGGGGTTTACCGCATACACACACACACACACACACACACACACACACACACACACACACTCCCGAATTGTGCTTCCAGTTGGCTGAACATCATGTTGCTGGCTGTAGAAGTATTTCCCCTATGGGTTAATTTTTTACATAAAACAATCCTGAAAATGATTTGTTCATCTAACTTAGCCAGTTTTCCCTAGTATTTTAAGTGATTAGTATATTAAATATTCTGATCCATTATCTATCTATCTATCTATCTATCTATCTATCTATCTATCTATCTATCTATCTATCTATCTATCTATCTATCTATCTATCTATCTATCTATCTATCTATCTATCTATCTATCTATCTATAATTATATATATATATATATATATATATACATACATACATACATACATACATACATACATACATACATACATACATACATACATACATACATACATACATACATACATACATACATACATACATGCATGCATGCATGCATGCATGTATGTATGTATGTATGTATGTATGTATGTATGTATGTATGTATGTATGTATGTATGTATATATATGTATATATGTATATATATATAGATATATATATATATATATATATATATATATATATATATATATATATAAAGATAATTGCCTAGCTATCACAATTTTAAAATCGGAGCAATAGGAAAAGCGTATTTATTTATTTATTTATTTTTTGTTTGTTTTTTTATTTATTTATTTTGCCTTGCACTGAAACAGACCTAAAATCATGGGATATGGCTGTTTGTGTCTAAATCTATGCAAACTGATTTGAGAATTTTCATGCAATGTCATGGTGATGCACTTATGCATTGGATGGGTTTTCATATAAAACTTTAGAAATTTCCCTTAATTGGTTTATACATATCTGAGAATTGGACTGTGATAACTGACTTACTGGTGAATATATGTCAGATCGGTTGGAGAATGAAAAGCTTATGACATACATGGGAGGAAATAATAGTAAGGCATGATAGTTTAAAAAAAATATAATACATGCATTTGTGTTGTATGAATATAATATAGTTCAAAAAGTTACCTCCTACCAGGAATTGTTTTTAAGCTTGCTATCAATATCTAATACACAGCACTAAAAAAAACTGGTGAGAGACAGAATCATGGATTCCAAGCAGTTGTAAGTCCGTCCCACTATCACACTTGATTTTCTGACTTGAAAACCATCAGTGATAAATAAGCAATTTAGTAAACTTAGTTGTTCGAGATGTGCTTGTTGATACCAACATTTCAAAACTTGCAATATTTTAATTTTATTTGTTTTTCTTAAAAATGTTTTTTAGCTTTTTATTTGCATGTTCCTCACTCATCCACACTTTTTTTTTTCTTAGGGAAAACACTGAAACAATTCCAAGTATCTCTAAATAAATGTATAGGCATACTAGAATACATTTTTGCTAGTCAAGGTTCCAATATGTTAACCTGTCTACACCTTGGCAGACCAATCAGATATTTTACTGCTTTTTGTACTAGCAGCATCAAATGAATTTCACAAGCTGCCTTAGTAAGTATGTAATGCCAACCAAACGTGTGTAATCGTGGTGCATTGTACATCGGCCAAAAACGGAAGCAGTTGACTTCGAAAGGATATTTTGTAAATTGACATAAAAGGTCAATGTACCAGAGAGAAACCATTACTGATGTATGTGATGAAAATGATATATTTATAGAAACACAGACTGGCAATATAAAATTGCTTATTTATTAGTCCATTCCAGTATTATTCTCCCCCAGACTCAATCATGTAGGAATATTGTTCAAATTTGAACAACCTGATTTCGATTGGATTTGGTGGCCTCCACATCTAGTGAAATTAACAGATCCAAAGCACTGAAATATTTGATCGATCCACCAAGGTGTAGACTGATATATCAGAACCTTGGTCATAGAAGATCATTAGACGATTCAGATAGACTGGTGAACAGAGTACTGGCAGAGATGTGCTTTGCATATATACAAAATCATTCACGTTTTATGTTTTTATCCATTTCTTTTTCTTTCGGGTCCGTTTCAGATGCACAACTGCTAAATCCAAGATATGTTTCTAAAGGGCTATCCGTTACGGATCACTGCCATATCACCTCTGTCTGCGTGGGTTCAAGTCTAAGATTCGGCAAATGTGGATATGTGAGAAAGCTTGCCAGAAGCTTCTTGTGGGTCGGTGGTTCTTTCCAGGGATTTCCCGGTTTCTTCCTCCACGTGAAGGCCCAGCTCGGGCCAAGCGCCCTACTGCCGCCCAGCCTGGGCTGCAGACAGTCGCAGAATTCCAAGGAGTGCAATACGCGACTATAATACCTGGTCAGTCAGTCAGTTTATGAATTTATTTAAATACATTTTTTTACTAGTGATGAAGATGTGCCATTCACAATCATTCAGTTTTAGTATTTTTAATGTTTTTGTTCTTTCTTGATTCTCTAAGTTTGTTTCTACGGCAAAGCTCCAAACTATTAAAGATATATCTGTACAAACTGGTACACATATCGGATGCTTTTTGCTGTTAAGAATTCATCAGTATCATTTAAATCCTTTTATTTGCATTAATCAAACGTCTGAAACCCTCCTAGATATCTTCAGGAAACTTGGTGAACAGTTTAGACAAGCGGAATAAATTATCCATCTTACTGTTCACAAATCTTTAATTTTGATATTGTTCTGTGTCCATCCACCAATTTATTATCTACATTTTCAGTTCTTTGACCAAATTCTAAAACCAACTGATTGATTTCTTTCTTTGCAATCCGGTACTTCAATGAAACTATTTTTATATATCTGACTCTGCTATTGACAGTTCTCTCATCTTTCAATATTTTTTTTATTTCATACATTTTGTTTAATCCATCAATCACAATTCTGATGTGTTTGTGTTTGTTTAATTATTAACGTAGCTTTAACACTTGTTCAGTCATATCGATACGATGACTGCAGTGTGACAATTTATAGTGATGTCTAGCCCTGGGGCATCATGCGCAGACATGTAGCATGATGTCCCACCCAGTTACATTATTTTGACACATGGCCAACACTAACCTCTTAATGATGAGCTTATATTATAGCAAGGCAGCTGTTAGTACCATTTTTATAAGTCTTTGGTATGACTTAGTCGGGGTTTGAACCTACGACCTCCTGTATCTGAGGCGGACGCTCTAACCACTAGGCCACCAGAGAGGTCCCACTTCTGCTTTGAAGCAGTCCTTTAACATTGTTGAAGATATCTTTTTATATTACACTAAAGGGATATCTATGCCTGTAGCTAATACGCTTTCTGTTTGTATTATTTTTATATTAGTCTATTGGTTTGTCCAATTGACAACTCAATTTCTTGAACATTTGTTCATATTTTTTTTCACATAAAAAATTAATATTTCTATTACTCATCCACATCACCAGAACGTAACATACAAAGAATAAATTTGACACATATAAGCACATGTGTTGGAACGTTACAGGCATCATGTGGGTGTGTAAACACATTTCATGCCTCTAACTTTCCTGATATATTTGACAAATTCTCTCTCTCTCTCTCTCTCTCTCTCTCTCTCTCTCTCTCTCTCTCTCTCTCTCTCTCTCTCTCTCTCTCTCTCTCTCTCTCTCTCTCTCTCTCTCTCTCTCTCTCTCTCCCAATTAATTATTAAGGTTATTTTCTTGGCAAAGATGTATAGATAATCTGTAAGGTATGTCACATCATGTATCATGACGGACTGCATTTCCTGTGATATTACACTACAGACACGAGATGAAAAGATAAAATGTACAGTAAATAACATTTTTCTGTTTATATATATATATATATATATATATATATGTATATATATATATATATATATATATATATATATATATAGATATATATATATGTATATATATGTATATATATATATATATATATATATATATATATATATATATATATATATATATATATATATATATATATTAGTGTTTGTACAAAAACTGCCATCTTCATAAATGTGACAGCGTTTTTTCTCCAAAAGTTTTGTATAGAATGCTATCACTACTGCAACTAATTGTATATGTTCTACTGCAGCTGCATATTCTCCAATTGTCATGACTACTGCAAGTTGAGGTAGCCTCGATAGTATATGTAGTTGCAATGTTTGTTGTTTTGTTTTTTCGTTTGGATGGCTACTGAATTGTCTTCACGTCTTTGGTGCATACAGACTATAAGGTGAGATGAGAATGGGACTTTAATGCCTTGTGATGCCCTTTAAGTGCCATTATAATGGGACTTTAATGCCTTGACTTGTGATGCCTTATAAGTGCCATTATAATGGACTTTAATGCCTTGACTTGTGATGCCTTATAAGTGCCATTATAATGGACTTTAATGCCTTGACTTGTGATGCCCTTTAAGTGCCATTATAATGGGACTTCAAGGCCTTGATTTGTGATGCCCTTTTAACAGACGGCCAGAATTCTGAGCATAATGCAAGCAAGACACGAATCCCGAACACGTCAACAAAAACTCCCACAAACTTTATACTTGCCGCTTAAACTGCCTTGCACATGTTTTTCCTGACTCAGGCATGAGGCTCAAAATATTGCAGATCATTCTTTCCAAATCATCATCTGAATTGTTACTGCATTTGTCAGACTAGTTCTTAACCTGTGTCTTCAAAGGGTCCTTTCACTCACACTGGGGAGGGCAGCAATAGGTTTCCAGCTCATTCGTTTCCCGTAGCTGACATATATGATCATGTGGAATTACATATATCTAAAATTAAATGTAATTGCAGTCAGACCTTTCTGGCAAATCATAGTAATGGTGAGACCATCTACCTCAAGAAAGCAGACGTTCTTGCAAAGAATGAATTGTTATTTAGTGATATTAACCTGTAATGAAAACATCAGCCTTGAGTCAGAAAACAAGAAAGTCACAGTCCACATCAACTCTCTTCTTAACATGTATGAAAATTATGCTGCTAAAAACCAACAATAAATACATACAATAAATAAAGAATATTTCTCTCATTATAATAAAAGAGTTAAGTCATTTTTGAAAAACGTTTATGAGGGTTTATCATCAAACAAGACTTCAATGTCGAAAATCTTTACAAACTTTCAATCCGTGGGTAAGGGCTCATCAGACTTATCAGCGAACATGAGTTTATCGTCATAGAAATATGATACATTGGTCTCCCACCAGCTCTTTCCGTGAATGGGTAGTATCGTTGTGGTAACCAACATTTGCTGGATACCCACCAACACAGCCATGACGTGTTCTTGTAAGCAAGGAATCAACTTTAAAACAAAATAATTATATTATTTAGTAATAAGAATTGTTATGTTCACTCATACAAGGATGTCATGCTCAATCACATTCTCAGGTGTAAATTAAAGATCCAGTAATTATATATATATATATATATATATATATATATATATATATAATTCAAATAGCAAATCTCTCTCCCCCAACCCCCAAAGAAAATAACAGAATACTTTAGCAAAATGAACTTATGAACTTATGTCAGGAAACAGAACATATTCTAATACAGACCAATCATTTTATAGCAATTTTGTAACTGGTTAAAGCGAGACCCTTGTATTTTTATTTTTAAAGAAATATCTGAACATCAAATAGGTTTTACAAAATGATTCTCTGCTTGGTTGATATATATATATATATATATATATATATATATATATATATATATATATATATATATATATATATATATATATATATATATATATATATATATATATATATATATTCCTGGTTCACAAAATGTTTCAAATCCCTCCAAAATGTTCTGGTCCCTTAGCTCAAGCAATTCTGTAAAGAATGTATACTATGCATTGCTTTTTGAGATGAAGATCAAACAATGGTATAAATGTTCATGGGTTAAAAGACCATATACCACCCAAACTATCCAACTGGAAAATGAAAGATTCCATACCACCCCACCCCTACTCTCAATTTCACTATCCAACTTGAAAATGAAAGATTTCATACCACCCCACCCCTACTCTCAATTTCACTATCCAACTGGAAAATGAAAGATTCCATACCACCCCACCCCTACTCTCAATTTCACTATCCAACTGGAAAATGAAAGATTCCATTCTCCGTGAAATAACAGAAGACATCAGCAAACGTAAATTGCATCATGAAAACAGTTAAAAATAAGGAAAAAAAGTATTACAGACAGCAGAGATAATAGTGGAGTAAATATTGTGGCTACCCACTAGATGGTAGTCACACAATGTATGATGTTGAATCAGATATATATGACAGAGACTGTCTCTCAATAAAATATATGGCTCCATATTGTTTTGCTGCATGATTACTTTCCCCAGCTTTTAACATTAATTGGTGTGTGTGTGTGTGTGTGTGTGTGTGAGAGAGAGAGAGAGAGAGAGAGAGAGAGAGAGAGAGAGAGAGAGAGAGAGAGAGAGAGAGAGAGAGAGAGAGAGAGAGAGAGAGAGAGAGAGAGAGAGTTGTCTCTAAACCAAAACATTTTGTTTCCGGTTGGCCAATCATTGATAACCCTAACACTCCCCCACCGCACCCCCTGCATTTAAAAAAAATTATTTGTGTTGAAAAATTTCATAAATTAATTTGTGCATCTTGTTTAGACCAATATTTCTTTATTTTGGACACGCGATGTCTAGTGAGTGTTTACTAATAAGTGTATATCCAATAAGGATACAAATATAGCATACTATTTCCTTTGAAAGGTTAACTGTTATATAAGTTTACATTGAAAAACAATCAACATGAACTCTTTGTAAATTTATGTAATTCTGTTGATTTTCATATTCATAATTTGGAATGGTGGAGAACTCATCCCAGGGGTCAGGAGAAATATGGTGATTGGTGAAGTTGCCGATCTAAGGCGATTTCTCCAAACACTCTGGGGTGACTTTTCCAGGAACATCCTCAATAGGGCGAGTTCTCCATGTACCCGGAACTCCAGTCAAACCTGATTTAACCGCATTGGCTTTATTGCGAAATACACTTAGTGTATCGTCCGATGTTTCATGATTAAAGGACATGTGCCACTGGTGATGTACATGTCCTTGCAAGTTCAAGCTTGGAATTTCATTCCATGTTAGCCATTATGGACAAAAATTGATAAAATATCGCTTATGATTATACTTATCGTACGTATATAGGAATACAATAATAGTTGAACTTTCTTTAAATATTTAATATTTCAATAGTATTAACAATATAATTAAAAATATTAATAATTTAATATTTCTTTGCCCACTTTCATTTAAATTTCATTAAAGTTAAATTATATTTTTTTAAATTTCTAATGTTGTTATTAATGGATTTCAGCTTTAATTACATTTGTGTGTTCAATTTAATCATTAGATCCTTTTGTTGATTGTGGAAATAATTTGCCAATCCAAGCATGGCCATTTCTTCTCATAGGTTAGTTGCAATTTATTTATTATAATAAGTGCATGTTACCGTACATAAGTTAAGTAAATACAGATATTATATAGAATTGTTCCGCCACGGTACGTTAATTTGAGTCAGCCACGATATGATATTTTCTTCACATTACGCGGTTCGATTGATACAAATTTTTTTATTGGAATAGAAAGAGGGAAAGTGATAGAAACTTTACTAATTACAAGTATGCAGGAGTAGCAAAACGGTTTTAATAACAACATTAAGTACACAGCGTTCCAGGATACTCGATGCATTTAATACATTATATACTGTGTGTGTGTGTGTGTGTGTGTGTGTGTTAGATTTTTTAACGTAGTTTTAACAATTGTTCAATTATATCTCTAAGATGTGTGCAGTGTTACAGTTTATAGCGATGTCTAGCACTGAGGCATAATGATGCAGACATCATGACTCAGACATGTGGCATGATGTCCCAACCAGTCACATTAATCTGACGCCAGTCCTAATACTAACCTCTTATTGCTGAGCGCCAAGCGAGGCAGCTGTTAGTACCATTTTTGTAAGTAATGGTTCGAAACCATGACAGCCTGCATCTGAGACGGACGTTCTAACAACTAGGCCACAGGAGTGGGCTCATTATTTACTAAACAATATATCTATCCTGGTTTTGAAACACATTTTTGGTCTCATATTTAATGATGAAAAAAACCCTATAAGTAATGCTCAAATCCATCTTGTTAATTTTAAATACATACACACATTCTGAACAAAATTTATATAAATATTATTATTATAATTATTATTATTATTATTATTATTATTATTATTATTATTATTATTATTATTATTATTATTATTATCATTATTATTATTATTATTAAAAACAATGATAATAATGATAATAATACTTATATAAATTAATAATAATAATAATAATAATAATAATAATAATAATAATAATAATAATAATAATAATAATAATAATAATAATAATAATAATAATAATAATAATAACATGGGTGTTGATCTCGTGGATTATTCCAACAATGATTATAATTAATGGTCCTCAAACCCCGGTTCTAGGAACTCCATGATATTTAGATTATCCAGAGCATAATTTTGCAGATCACGAAATATACTTAAAATATAGTCCTGCAGCTCACTAGTTACAGTTTATTCATTAAAGATCAGTTAAATAACGAATATAAGTAGATTTTTCATAGTATTGTTGATCATCAAAATCAATCAATGAGAATCTTCCATATTTAAAGTAACGCGTTTTTTTTAGCCAGTGACCTCTAGCGAAGAAATTCGTAATAATTCTCGGACCACGAATGATAAGTTTTAAAATTTAAATGCATAAGCTGAATACACAAATGTTACATCTTGACACTGTATATGAAATGGAACTTTCATAGCAAACAGTTGCATACAACACGTGAAATAGGGATTCTCGACATGTGATATTGCAATTACCTCTGTGTAATTCAAAATATACAATGTAAAATGTCAACTTAGGAAATATAACTTTATACCACCACTGTATAATTGAACATATAAAATGTATAATCTCAACCCAGAAAATGGAACTTTAAGGACCTGCAATTTGATCCAGCACGTGATATTGGATTTCTCGACATTCGACATCGAAACGTCAGTTGCATCTTTCTCATTGGACAAGCTTTTGTCCGCTACGGTGCCTCGTTGTTATATCGACCCCACTATCTCGAGTTGCAAAAGTGCGATATGTCGGCCTCACTGGCTGCCAATGCCGTTTTATGGCATATATAGGCACGCGAGGCTTGTGCATAGGTCCACGCGTCGGCCCAAAAGCTAAATTTCGGTGTCGGTTGTTAGCAGTTTTGTACTATATTAATAAATTTAACAAAATGACATACATGCACATGGAAATGCAATGCAATACTCTATCTTAGAGTGAGAGACCGAGGCAATAGAAATATGAGCAAAGGGTCTACATAGCACGCACCAAATATTTCTTTCTTACCAGGAAATGGAGTTGCAAGGAGAAATCAAATAAGAATGTATTTTCCTCAGTCTTTTCATTCGTTGATTTACCTCCTGTAAGTCACTTTTACTTCCACAGATTTAAATCGGACTGGTTCTATCAGTTCGTATAGTTCATTAGTGGCTGATTCACTTATCAGAATTATGACTCATTCTGAGAGATTCCAAAAGAAGGTTATTCGTCAATGTCTCAAGTACATCATTTCGAGACAGAAAGCAACCGAAGAAACTGAGGGCATAGAGTTTTGTGTTTGAATCAATCGAAAGTATTGTTGGACACGTGAGGTCATATGGATAGTGCATTGTAGTTCCTCATTAACGCAGCGTGTCGAGTCTAATTGGTCTGCCAAACAACACCGTCTGGATAGGCAGTACGACAATTACCTATCACGTTTCAAACAATGTGACACGTCTCATTTTGTAGGTTCCATTTTCGTCTAATTGATTGACCATTTTATCCTCCCTTGGCGGATGGTTTTGACCTCACAGGTTAAACTGGCAGCAAAAAACATTATATCCATTAGGGGACCTGACGTGTGGTGGATGTACTAGATGTATACCAAAGAATGACCTGTACAATATCCACTAACATGAATATAGAGGCTCGTAGATAATTCTACTATGAAAATCCATTGCAATGTTTGATTGTAATACCTTTCAGCATTTCCATTGACGACTTTACAAAAAAAAATTAAAATTACTTTACTCTTTTTATTGGCAGACAATTGTAGGTTTTAATATAGATGATGCTCTTATTTCGTATGTTTCAAAGAAAAGAGTTCATTTTTTACACTTTCTGATATGCAAACCATCACCTCTAATGCTAGAATATTTTATTCGTTTATCAAAAACTTTAATTTCTGTATTTTGAACGTCTTTGTGGAAAGTTTCATATATATATATATATGCGTTAACTGAACAATTAGTGATATAAACACATAGAATATCCAATGACATTAAAAGTGAACTATAAGTGATATGAACACAGAATAGGCAGTTGAAACTAAACAATAAGTGATACGAACACAGTGAATAAGTCCCATATTACACCTGAAGAGTGAGCGATATTAACACATTGAAATAGGTGACACATTACAACTCAACAATGAGTGATACGAACACAGTGAATAAGTCCCATATTACACCTGAAGAGTGAGCGATATTAACACATTGAAATAGGTGACACATTACAACTGAACAATTAGTGATACGAACACAGTGAATAAGTCCCATATTACACCTGAAGAGTGAGCGATATTAACACATTGAAATAGGTGTCACATTACAACTGAACAATGAGTGATACGAACACAGTGAATAAGTCCCATATTGCACCTGAAGAGTGAGCGATATTAACACATTGAAATAGGTGACACATTACAACTGAACAATAAGTGATACGAACACAGTGAATAAATCCCATATTACACCTGAAGAGTGAGCGATATTAACACATTAAAATAGGTGACACATTACAACTGAACAATGAGTGATACGAACACAGTGAATAAGTCCCATATTACTCCTGAAGAGTGAGCGATATTAACACATTGAAATAGGTGACACATTACAACTGAACAATTAGTGATACGAACACAGTGAATAAGTCCCATATTACACCTGAAGAGTGAGCGATATTAACACATTGAAATAGGTGTCACATTACAACTGAACAATGAGTGATACGAACACAGTGAATAAGTCCCATATTGCACCTGAAGAGTGAGCGATATTAACACATTGAAATAGGTGACACATTACAACTGAACAATAAGTGATACGAACACAGTGAATAAATCCCATATTACACCTGAAGAGTGAGCGATATTAACACATTAAAATAGGTGACACATTACAACTGAACAATGAGTGATACGAACACAGTGAATAAGTCCCATATTACACCTGAAGAGTGAGCGATACTAACACACTGAATAGGTGACACATTGCAACTACACAATGTGATATGAACACATTGAATAAGTGACACATTGCAACTACACAATGTGATATGAACACATTGAATAGGTGACACGTAACACCTGAACATTATGATATGAAAACATTGAATTGGTGACACAATGCAACTGAACAACGAGTGATATGACGCATTATAACTAGAAATGAGTGATATGAACACATTTTTGGGGGTGACATATTACACCTGTATAAAAAATAAATTTTGTTCCTTGTGCTACGTTTCACTGACGGGCTCCAGTCCAACATACCTATTTGACCTCACCCATGTGCACACACCAGCAAGATACTTACGCTCCTCTTCTGATACTCGTATTCCTATTATTCCCACAATAAAAATGGTCATATGGACAACGTTCTTTTGCATACAAGGACCCAGCAACGTGGAATGAACTGCCTACTGAACTTAGACTTAATTGTCTAATTCAAGAGCGCATTTTAAACGCATATATTTCGGTTGCAAGAACAGATTTACAGACATCATAATGCTTCCTTACCTTAAACATTTTCTGCGTGTTTTTGTTTTCTAATTTCATGGCGTGCTTTTTGTAATCATATTATTATATAGGTATTGGCCAATGTTGTAAAGCAATTAGATCTTCTAAGGATTAGGCGCTATACAAAGTCCTCCTCCACTTCATTATTATTATTATTATTATTATTATTATTATTATTATTATTATTATTATTATTATTATTATTATTATTGTTATTATTATTATTAGTAGTAGTAGTAGTAGTAGTAGCAGTAGTAGTAGTAACAGTAGTAGTAGTAGCAGTAGCAGTAGTAGTAGTAGTAGCAGCAGTATTAGTAGTAGTATAAATATTGACATAAACGCATTGAATAGGTGACGCATTACACCTGAACAATACGTGATATGAACACATTTAAAAGGCGACATATTACTTCTGAACAAGGAGTGATATGAACACATTGAACAGGTGATGCATTGTGATGTATTGGCCAATGTTGTAAAGCAATTAGATCTTCTAAGGATTAGGCGCTATACAAAGTCCTCCTCCACTTCATTATTATTATTATTATTATTATTATTATTATTATTATTATTATTATTATTAGTAGTAGTAGTAGTAGTAGTAGTAGTAGTAGTAGTAGTAGCAGTAGTAGTAGTAGTAGCAGTAGTAGTAGTAGTAGTAGTAGTAGCAGTAGCAGTAGTAGTAGTAGTAGTAGCAGTATTAGTAGTAGTATAAATATTGACATAAACGCATTGAATAGGTGATGCATTACACCTGAACAATACGTGATATGAACACATTTAAAAGGCGACATATTACTTCTGAACAAGGAGTGATATGAACACATTGAACAGGTGATGCATTACAACTAAATAATGAGTGCCATAAACACATTGAATAGGTGACACATTACATCTAAACAATGGGTGATATGAAATCATTAAATAGGTCGGTGCAACTAAACAATGGGTGATATGAAATCATTAAATAGGTCCGTGCAACTAAACAATGGGTGATATGAAATCATTAAATAGGTCGGTGCAACTAAACAATGGGTGATATGAAATCATTAAATAGGTCGGTGCAACTAAACAATGGGTGATATGAAATCATTAAATAGGTCCGTGCAACTAAACAATGGGTGATATGAAATCATTAAATAGGTCGGTGCAACTAAACAATGGGTGATATGAAATCATTAAATAGGTCGGTGAAACTAAACAATGGGTGATATGAAATCATTAAATAGGTCAATGCAACTAAACAATGGGTGATATGAAATCATTAAATAGGTCGGTGCAACTAAACAATGGGTGATATGAAATCATTAAATAGGTGCGTGCAACTAAACAATGGGTGATATGAATACATTGAATAGATTGGTAAAATGACAAAGAAAATATTCAAATGATAAAGAGCAAATATTTAGAAAATTAACCAAAAATTCACCAAACCACAAAAACAAGAGATTGCAAAAATAAATTATAATAAGTAAAAGTATTGATTCAAAGACTTTAGCATAAAGTGAAATAATCAATACGCCTAAAAAAAATTAAGAATCTTTTAAAACATTTAAAACTGAATTGAAATTGGAACAGCAGATATATAAAGACATACAATACCTGGTGTAACTAAACTAGTTTTAATGTTCACAAAAACTCTTTTGAAATATTAGACAAATAGCTACTTACAATTTGACAGAGTATGGTACGAGGTACCCTGAGGAAATTAATATGGAAAACATATTGAGAAATGCCGTGCAAGAATATTATTGAAATTTAGGAAGTGATTTAGTAATAAATCAATAATACTGGGCATAAGTCACAGAATGTTTGCTCTCTCCATCCACCCAAAGAACAACATGGAAGAGGCTCAAACTAACGCATTGCAACCAAGAACAAAGTCAAACTATTGAGGAAACTTGATTCATCGTACACATTCGCCACACCCACCAAAAGAGAGAAAAAAAACAAAGGAGAGAGCAACACCATCCACTCAGCCACTGTTGACCAAGATGACCTTCAAACAATCGCGAAGAATAGAATCTCCTCGGGTATATGGTCACATCACCATCATTCGGAATGGACAATACCTTCCTGCAAGGCACTGCATTTGCCTGAGGGGGAAAAAGGACGTCACCTCAATAACTGGGTTTAAAACATCACAACACTAACTTGCGAGCATCACAGGGCGCAAAATACCACAGTCGATGATAATTATAGTCGAAAGTACACCGGAATTGATGCGACAATGATCTCAACAACAAAGAGATAATAGGCAAATTTTTTAGTTGCCATAAAATATTTGAGCCAGAATTTACCTAAATATGAAACGGATGATCCTAAAATTTTGGCTTCTTACATCTATTTATAATTCGTGCTACTTTTAGAGAGTCGTTTTAGTATTGGTTCATAAATCGATAGTTGTTTAAACTATGCTTGTTCTTTTACAAATCCTCCTTTGTTTTCCATTTTATCAACTATAAAATTCTTACAAAACGGTACGTTTCATTATTGTTTGGTATTATTGCTACTTTTGATACGCTTTATTTGACTGAGGTTTCAATATTCCGATAAGAACCACATCTAGGCACATTCGGAATAATCAGTGATGTATAGTTAAACTATTTTAGTTACAGAAGGGTACAATCCTGAGATTTTATATCGCTCTATTTTTTTTTGTACATTATATATTTTTGATATGCGTTGTGATACTAATTGTACAAAATCAGATGTTATTATTTAATAACAAGCAAAACAATATAGCATCAAACATATTAGACAAACCAGTCAACAAATATTTAAACGCATGAACTAACATAGATCAGATACAACAAATTATATCGATCAATCATTTTCATTTCATGTTGCCGCACATTTTAACAAGTGTTTCCATTCTTTGCAAGATTTTTCCTTTCAACCTATTGTTATAGCTGATTCTGAGATGGAACGTCAGTTAAAGGAACCTATTGGATTCACCGTCTTAATACGGTATATTCAAAAGGTCTAAATTCAAAAACACTCACAACTAGCACACAAAATGCTGATAAATAATAATGATGCATTCCTTACATCGAGAAAGACTTCTTCCGTCTTTTGAAAAGACACGGGGACTGCGTTACGTTTTAATGAGCATAGCAGTTCAATTTTAAGCTCTAGTGATTAACCAAACTATAACATCTCTCATATCTGAAACAAATATTCATTTGAAATTTTGCAAGAGCTATCCATAATGAGTCGACATCAACATAAATTGACTCTATTTGAATTTTGAGACAATTCGATTTTATTCAATGAATGATAGAGAAAGAACAATTTTCAATATTCATCAGCAATTTTATCAGACTATGAGGAATAAGAACAAATATAAAATCTTCAATGATAATCGATTCTTTGCTGACTTATTGTTAGATATTTAATATTCCTATCACTTTTTCACATGCAGCTATTTTGGATGAATTCAATTATTTTATTGTATCTTACATTTTATTTGACCTTTGCTTCTAAACTCGCTCATAGTTGAGATATAGATATGTGATATTGTACTTTTTTTTACCTCTTCCCATATTCTCAATCATGTGCGATTAAATGACATCTTTGCACGCTAAAGTCAGAAGTACAGTTTTCCGTTCAGTTATCTGGTAGAAAATAACATTTCTACATGCGTTGTGTTATTCCGACTGTATTATGTAGTCGTAGAGTTCTAATTTTTAGCTCCCGTTTTGTCCCTGTTCGGTTATATGTATACGTACCACGAAATGTTGTAAGCCTGCAACCCCAATTTTATCCCGCTGAGTTTGGAACATTAATATTTTATCCATGTGTACGCTAGGCAATATTGCTTTTTTTTAAAGAAAGCTGTAATTAGGTAAACATATTAATTTAAGTAAATTAAATGCTATCGTTTTCTTTTTCTTATGATAAATATATACTATCGCCATAAATTAGTATTATTTTATTGTTTCTTTTGGGCTCAAAGGTAGTAAGAGTGAATACAATATAATATCACAAAAACCTCAGAGCTGGTGCTAAATATTGTGTTATGAGGTTTAACTTCAGGAGCATCTGAAGTTAAGATCTACAGGCATTTTTCACATAATCTCACACATTGTATTAATGTTAGTTTTTCAAAATCAAACGTTATGACAAAACATTTAGTACCTAATTTTTCTCTTTATCGAATTTTGGCTCTATACTCTCTTCATGGTGCTTGCTAAAAATAATTCCGTATATGGTTGGATATTTTTTTAAAAAAATATAGAATTAAGGAAAAATGTGATTTGTGCCCTAAGACGTGAGACACTGGATTGCTTTTTTAAACAAAAAGAATTAAAAAGCAAACTGATTAAAAGGAGAGCTGTGCTTATTCAATATTGCTGGATGAAATTAAATAAAACAAACGTTGAGTAACTTTTACCACTAATTGAAAATCACCTTTAATCGAGTATTTTTTTTTTTATCTATGAAGTGTGCATTTTATATCAGTTGAGATACATGACTGGATGAAACTGACAAGAAAATAAAAAAAACAAAAGTTGGTAGAGTATCATGGGGGCTGCATATTTCTAACAAAAATTATAGCAAAAATTTTGGAGTTTAATTTTCCAAAAAAGAAAGCATTAATACTCTAGACAAATATAATTCTTTTACACAAGTATGTAATAATATAATCAAAAGGAATCTTTTGAAGATGCGTTGTGATTCTAATTTAACTTTGGTCTTTGTTCAAACCTTAGATAATTTTATTTCTTTTGGTGTTTGTCTGCCTTTTGTTATCTCCTCATATTGCATGGTGAGCTATTCTTAACAGAATATTACACCCCAAGTATTATCAAGAAGACTTAGATTTTCACGGTGCGCAAAGTTGGCAATGTTTTGCTTTCATAGTTCGTTTGATACTTCGTATAAAAGAATTTTAATATACAATTTATTGTTGGATATCATGACCTTTCCACGAAGCAGCCCGACCACCCGAAGACTTGCATGGACATGGAAATGTGTTTTACGTTCCACTTCGGTGACATGAAACTTTCGTGAATATGTTACTGTCATTTTAAGTCGTTAGTGACACTTTATATAGATGGTGTGAGATATTCTAGAAAAAAAGTCACAAAGGTAATTACGAGAGTCACGCAAGAACACGCATTACTTTCCGATGCTTTATAAGTTTGCACTGTGTAATTATTTGCAATTTATTTTAGAGTTACTTTTGCAAATAAAATTGTTAAATGTCTGATAATTATGTAAGTTTTTTAAGATCTCTTTACACTTGCTATTTGATTTGCTAAAGATAAAGATCACAAAGGCTCAATTTATATACTCAATGTTTAAATGTATGGAAATTTCCCCGTTATCTAACTTTTGACGTTTTGCCGATAATGTGGATGTTACCATATAAATATAAGCATAAATTAGATCTGAAAACCAGTCTGTTTCCAACAACTGTCTTTAAAATATATTTTTTTAAACCAGGAATGAGCGTGTGTTAAAGACAAACTTTTAACACAAAAGATGGCATATTTCAACCAAAATCCAGCTACATCCTTTGATATGATATTTCGTTCTTCTATATTTTCTACTCCCATGGTTAATCGTGAATATATTATTTCCTAGTGACCAAGGCGTTCCGGTTTCAATTTCCAAGCTGTTCGTACAGAGTGTCTGAGATTCTTCATAATGATCACAGTAAATTGCAATGTAAAACTGATTAGGTCAATAATAAAATGTGATAATTTGTAACCACAATATATCTTTTCTAACTTTATATCAACTGCATAAGAAACTTGGGAGAGGAGAGGTTTGTTTAGAAACCAGAAGACTTACATAACATAGCATCACCGCAGATAATTGTTGATTTAGACATGTAAAAGTCAAGCTTGCATTAAGACTATTAAGAATTCTAAAAAATAATTTCATGACAGCGGCAATAGTGAGTCTAAAAACAAAGGTTTGTTTTAACGCTCCAATCCCGGTTAATTTTCTGATAGTTTTAACACCGAAACATATGTGTCCAGTCACGGATGTTAGACGTTGTTGATAGCTATAACCGTCGGGTCAGTTGTTACTATAATACAGCATCATTTCTTCTATCCGTTAGACAATAAGATCATTCACATCAGATGCTTTTCGTCGCAATACAGTTGCTTTTATCAAGACCGCCCATATTGACTGAAATGTTTAAAGAACGTCACCAATCTTAGACTTTAATTGAGGAATCCAACCACCGAACGATTACAGATTCCCGAGGTTATCCAGTCTAAAATAACCTCTTGAAAGTACAGCAAAATGCAGTGTAAAATGTTGGCAAGAAACCCCTACATAAATATTTGTAGAATCATTTGTTTTCGAGAAACACGAAACCATGACATAAATATCAACATTATATACTTTATAAACCTCTGTCACATAGTCAAAAAGACGGCTGGATATCATATTAAAATATATATTGTTTGAATTCTCCTTTAAACCTAAATAGGTGAGGCAAATGCGTGCATTTCTGCGTGTTCTACATTCAAACGCGTAGTTTCCAGTTTTTAATACACTGCCCCATGGAGATATAAATTTAATTATCATAAATTGACGTACACAGGGTTGAATCCAGCTCATCATCTGGCCATTTAATTACTTTTAATTCCATTCAATTGTTTTATCATGATTATTTTCGTGTTACGACCCTGTATTTTAATTACCTGTGTATAAAATTTGAATTCTTTTGTTTCATTTATGTATCATATTGTTTTAATGCGATAATGATTATTGTTCGCGGGAACTAATATTTTTGTAAGAGTTTCTTTTTTTTAGAACGTAAATATTTTTCTTGACTTTTGTAAGAATGTTTTTTTTAGAACGTTAATATGGTTCTTGACTTTTGTAAGAGTTGTTTAGATATAAACAAACGAAGAAATGATTGGCTGCAGCTAAGGTCTTTTCCGAGTACATTTTTAATATCGGGTACTACGCATTATTAGATGAAGAAATACCACGCTTAATCCGCGCGAGTGCAGCATATAATGACAATTCAGTATTAGTTTAAATGGACTTAAGTCCCTGTGATGTGTAGCAGTCATATAATATCTAACTGTGTAGCAGTCATATAATATCTAAGCTGTCTAGCAGTTATATAATATCTCTCAGCTGTGTCCGAAGCAGTCAAACAACATCTCTTAGCTGTCTCGTAGTAAATTGTATATTTTTTCCTTGAGAAGTAGGAATAATATTTCTTGTGTTGGATTAGAGTTTTATAATATACCTTGTAGAAGAATGGTATATTTTCGTTGTGCTGGAAACAGAGTTAAATCATCATTACATGTATAAAGCTAGAGACGTACCTTGTTATATATGTGCCTTGACAGCTATAAGAGTTCGCCTACGTTTAAATAATAATTTATTCACTGGAGACTGGTATAGTACGGGTGGTTAATGATAAAAACATTGTGAAATTTATTCTAAATTGGAATAGTACAGTGTAAAGTGTGGTTCAACCTGAAACTATGAACATATACGTAAAGACTTCATCTGATGTCATCATACTCTATATTGGAAACGTTAAATTATGAAAATTTGTGTAAAGACCTCATCTGACGTCATCATCCTCCATCTTGGAAACATCATTACTTTCAAACAAGACTCAGAACATTTGTTAGTAGAACTCGTATTTATTCACAATTCTGTGATAAATGTTTGTGATGTTTATTCACAAATCGAATGTTATGTTTTACATTTTTATCTTTTATACCGTGTTTTCTAGGGAAATTAAATTTTTTTTGTTAAAACTTACAAAGCTTGTTGTCTCCACTGTTTTCTTCTGTTACTTTTAAAGAGCCGATACGTAACATTCAGTGAATGGACAATGGAAATTGACTAAGTAAATAAAAATAAAAATAAATGGAAAGATTTTACTACACATCGCTTTCTAATTTCTAATTATCATGGTCTGAAATATAATATACACGGTTTTTCATCTACATCACCTAAATTGTTTCTCTTTTGATGTAAATTGATCATAAGAAGTTCACAATGAATTCTAACATATGTCTGAGATACATCATCGACTGTATGTTATCTACCACTCAAAGAAAGATTTGAAACGTAAGACACAAAACTTTCTTTATGGAAAGATTGTTTTCGTCATCGCCAATAATATTTATTAATTTATTATTTATTTCTTTACAAATGTAAACTGTCTCATATTTTTTCAACTCTTGTTGCTGTTTAATTCTCTTTTACGGCAGTTAGAAATAATATATCCGTTCAAAAACTCATTAATTCTGCCTGATTTCTTTAACAACCTTATCAAGAACATTCGTCATGAAATTATAATAAATTAAACTGATCTCTATTGTTGCTAGGTGGAATCAACCAGCAAACCATTAATATAAAAACAGCGTAGATAACCAAATCGCCACAGAAGAATCAACGTTAGGAAATGTGTTAAAACTTAAAATTACCACATCGCCCCCAATACGAGGTAAATACAATCAAAGCAGGGTGAGGCATCAATGAAGCCTCTTGACTTAAAATGGCGTAAAAAAAAAAACTGCTCGTGTAGAATTATTGACCTTGATAATAAGGTTATTTGTATCTAAAAGGATACTGTTTTAATGACTAAAGAGTACTCTGTCAGATAAACAATATTTCCCGTGTTACCGACCTCTCTTTACCTTCTGAACTTTTCGCCGTTCTGACCTTATTACGTACACGGTTTGCATACTAAAAAAGACATCAAAGAACAACTGCCAATAACCAGTCAGGCTGATTTTAATATTATATCACCATTCTGAACTTACTATTGATATGCAGATGATACTAATACATGAAACTAACTAAATGACATCGGAATTCAAAATAAGCACCTCCAAGGCAGCGGAATATAACGAACTTTATTTTAACAAACGTGCTTTAAAATAATACATTTTAATTACGTCGCTAACAGTCCCTACAATACTTGTTAATGTCGACAGTTAGCAAAGCGTGTGGTAGCTGTAAAACAATGATAATTTTGTTTCTGACCGTAAACGTGTCATCATTTACAAAGTTATTAAAATACGCCTGCTATAAATCATCGCACGCAATGGCTCTAATGAATCGCGTCAGAATCTACAATGTTGCATGGCTATGTAGGATCTATAAAGAAAGTTTGCAAAAATGAAAAAATACTTTAACTATGGCTTAAACCATATGAAGAATTTTATAATCAACTAATCAAATACCATAATCAGTTCTTAGCAATGCGTTATACGTTAATCTATCATCTTGAAGGAGAAAAATGTAGAATTCTTTAAATATAACGTGCCGAACCTATATATATATATATATATATATATATATATATATATATATATATATATATATATATATATATATATATATATATATATATATATATATATATATATATTAATCCTTTATATCATCTTCCTTTTCAGAGCGCAATGATCATGAAGTTTTACGGCGCCAGAGTCATTATTTGTCGGGACTGTCCTCATCATATCCGGTGTCTATGTCATTACAAAAACATTTATTCAAGTGTTGTAATATAATTTATATTCACAAAGTTCTTTCTTTGTTTTCTTTTTTCGATTGTTGTGATTGTTATTGTTGGGCTTAACGCCATTTTTTAGCACACGATAGGCTATTCATCGCGGCCAGTATTAATGGTGGAGGAAGAAACCGGGAAATCGCCGGAAAGAACCACCGACTCACGAGAAGCTACTGGCAAGCTTTCTCGCATATCCACATTCGCCGAATCCTAGACTCGAACCCACACAGACAGAGGTGAGATGGCAGTGATCCGTAACGAACAGCGCTTTAGACCACTAGGCAACTCAAGGCCCCTTTCGACAGTTGAATAATATTTAGATTATTTTCACAAAGCATACAACATGCTTAGAGATCGATGTTTTATAAAATCCCATTAGTCCTGACTAAGAAACAGGAAATACGTTATTCTACACCGTACATTTATCCACAAGTGTTGTCTAAATTTTATTTTATTTATGATTAAAAGGAAACATAAATAAAGCACGTAAGCTATCAAATCAACCCATTAATTATTATTTATATTGATTATTGTCACGTATTGTAAGCTGTTGAGTCATTCATGGTTGCAATTAAATGTCTGACGGTGATGTCCCTAACTTGAACAATGATGTCAAGAGTGTGGCATATCCAGCCTTGAAGTGTCACCTGACTATTATAAAATGGCCCGACAGTTAAATGTGTCTTGTAAGTATTCATTTGCCCCGACAGACATCCTGGATTTGGTAGTTATACATACATGTAATCTATTAAGCCTCCAAACGTAATGTTGAGACCAATGTATGTTTCTGAATAGTGTTTTCATACATACATACATACATACATACATACATACATACATACATACATACATACATACATACATACATACATACATACATACATACATACATACATACATACACACACACACACACACACACACACACACACACACACATACATACATACATACATACATACATACATACATACATACATACATACATACATACATACATACATACATACATACATACATACATACATACATACATACATACATACATACATACATACATACATACATACATATGTGTGGATGCGTGTATGTGTGTTGTTACGTATATGTGATTAAATTGCTTGTGTGTAAGGTTTAAAATTCTTTTTATTTCATTTTTGTTTCATTGCATTTAATTGCAATGAATATTTTTCTCGGATTCGGATTCTATTTTTAGTAGTGAAATATAATTTTATCACAAAGTTGTTTACTTAAGACGAAATAGTAATACGTGCGAATTATCATTGAGCCCGTCTTACCATGGTAATACTGTCAACAGGAAGTTAAAATGATTGGTCAGTAGCAGGGGCATACTTTATGTGCGTGATCACTATGGGTAAACAAACTTTTTATGATTGGTTTTCAAGTAGAATGACATTGGCCTACGTGTGAAAATTAGCGTAGTAAGAGACCACATGACCAATCTCACGAAACTTGAAATAAAGTCTGGGGTTCTGAATACGCAGTCCATATGTTTGTTTTTTTATTTTTCAGGTAGAGTCATTCAAAACCTTGAAGGAACAATGTGTATTACTTTTAATTTGTTGCCAGAATCATTTATTCTTCGTCTGAATTCTGGATTTATTAATGTATATATTCACCTGGAAACTCAACAAGTTGACTTTTCTATAAAAAAAAATAATTCTGAAAGTTTATTCTGAAACTATTCGGAAACAAAGACTGTGATTCAAGTGAGTAATTATTGTTATTCATACATTGGACCATATTTGCTCGTCATCGGGACTCGAACCTGGATTCTTTCAGAATTTTTTAGTAATAGGACTTGTGTTTCCATTCTTAGAATCAAAGTTTTGATTATATTTACAGACTGTAAGTCCTATTTAGCAATTTTTACATTGTTGTCTAGGAAAATAAATTTTGTTAAAATATACAAAGCTTGCTGGCTTTCACTCTTTTCTTTGCTACTGAGTACGAGCCATTGTCACGTAACAGTGTGTAAAGGACCAAAGTTTTAGATCGATCTTTGTTTTGTTATTGTTAATTGTGGTATAATACATTTAGTTAAACACATATACTATTAACGAGATGTATAGGGAATGGCCGCATTTAAAAAGCAATAATGTACGGATTGGTTCATCCAAGGTCATAAATTATTGATTTGTAAATTAAGGGCTTAGTTTGTTTACAGTTTCGGAACGGAGTTCAAGTTATGGTTTATATGGAAGCTGGCAGTTGAGATATTGATCAGGAACCTGTTGGTAGCCATTTGTTGATAGCCCGATTGCAATGCTCCTATGCTTGGGAAAGCGGAATTGTTTTGTAATTCTGTTTGGTTACGCTGTGGAAGGGGCGTTGTTTCAGTTTAGAAGTGCAAATAGGAATTTTAAAAATTAGTGCATGCTTTGTCCTAAAAGAGGAATTTACAAAAATAAGGCTCCGAGTGTATTTAGACGAAATTTGCTGGTTGAAAATCATTCTGGGAAAGGAATTGTTTGGGAAAATTGACAGACACCTTCTGGGAGAAAGAACTTGGCAAAACAAGGTAGTTGTAACAGTCTTATGTAATTCATTAATATTAATATGGTGGTGTCGGATTTATTTCAATGTATCTGCATGAATTATTTGTTAAGCTCATAGATTTAATTTCTTGATATGGTATAATGTGTTGACTTCGTTTATCAGAGTAAGTAGAATGATATTTTTATTGATAAAGACATTGATTTGTTGAACTTTTAGTTCGTTTATTGGTTGAAATTATGTATTTAGAATTGTGTGCCTTATTTTAGTTGAAATGCGAGAATCTGTATGAATTATCCGACCTATATATGAGTTCAAGTATTATCACCGTTTGGATGTTGTTATAAAAGTAGTGGCAAGGAATATCATTTATTCGTGTAATTGAGACTAGCTAGAACTAATGTCTCGGTAGGGGTGTTAAAATAGCCATTTAGTAGACCATTAATTGTGTGAAACGAGGTCGTTTACGTTCTATCAGGTCCAGCTAAACTAGATAGTCGTAGAATCTGTTTTAAATTAGGAAAAAAAACTTTATCTGACTTAACGAGAGTGGAAAGGTTTTGATTTATTCCCCAGTATAATATGACAGAATATTTATGTTTATTTTTGTTATTTTGTAAGGGCCGGGATAGCTGTAAGGTCTACGTTCTACGTATTTTGTCTTACGACCCAGAATGGACACAAAATTGAATGGGGCGAAAGGATGGGCACCTGTAAATTTGGAAAAGAAAGCCAAAGTGAAGGAGACTTGGACTTAATAGCGCAGGGGAGTCAAAAGGAACATTCACGGTGGAATATGAACCAAAACAAGACTATCAGGTTAAGACAACTGTATAAGGAAATGACTTGGATATACTCAATGTGATCTAAATGATGATTTAAATTCTATCACGTAACAGATCGGCTATTGGTATCATTATTTCTTGTACTCAAAAATTTGTGCAAGACGTTAAGGCAAGTTTTGAACTGTATTGTTAGAGATTTTGATTAAATTTATCTTTATTTCTGATGGGGGTTCGTTTTATTCTGTTCTATATACCTGCTCAGTTCTTTATCTACTCCACCCGACATTTTCTCAGATTCTATTAATATTTACTCGTCCCGGACAAATTACACCGTCGGCGATCACCTTTATCACCTCTTGGCAACGATAACCAAACCGATAACACCCACCGCAACAAAGCTGGGATGGGTGGAAACCGCAACTATGTATATATATATATATATATATATATATATATATATATATATATATATATATATATATATATATATATATATATATATATATTCGTTGTCTGTAGCAAAATTCTGACCAATAAGTGAGTTTTATTTTCCAATACCGATGCGTATGAAGGAAATTATTGTTCCACAACATGCCGTTTAATGTTTATTCAATTTATTTTTTACGTGATGGGGGAAGGGAGGTTGTGGTATGAAGTTTAATTCCAGTTTACGAACATATGGAGGTAGAATTAGAACGGACAGTAAATTAATTTGTCAGAAGAATGGAAACTTTGCATCAGGATCAAAACATATCTGTCTAAAAATGCTCCATCAGCAACTTTAAATCATTGCATTCTGGTAATTACTTTTCAAAATTTCAAAGAATAAAAAGATGGCAAATGACAATATCCAGCATAAAATTCCATTGGTAGTTGTCTCAAAGGAATCTTAGCTAGATTTAGTAGTGTTGTTGTTTAATTAGATATGGAAAAATATGTCTGAAATATGTTTTGTTGAACATGGATGGCAAAATCCAGCAAAGATGATACAACGTATCAGTTTTCTCATATCAAATGCTTCACAAAAAACTTGTACATTGTGATTTTAAGTCACGTTTATACTATGAAGTTTTAAAAGTTGTTTACAGGACTGCTTACTTAAATCAAGTCGCTTGCATCAATTGAATAATATAGATTTACCATAACTAATTGCAGATAGATAGTTCAACCTTCAATGCATTTTGTATCAATTACTTCTTATTATCCTTCAGTTTTATTTTTATATTATCGTTGTTTGCAAGCTGATATTAGTACAGAATATGAATCCTTTAAATTTTGGAATTGACAGATAATATCAGCTTGTAATGAGTTCAAATATGCATTAAATTTTATCGTTATTGACAGGACCGTTAATTCGACTCAATGGCAAAATATAATTTAAGAAATTCAAAATTCGTCACGACTCACTTCACAGGCATAAACTTAGGTTTCACTACATGGTCACGGAATCGATTGCTGTACAAATAAAATGCTGATTCATTTTATTCCAGTGAATTCTTACACTGTATGTAAAAGCGATATATATTCACTTTACCTAACAAACACGAACTCTTAATGACATTCTGCATAGGGCAACTGAAATCAATGATAATCTTAAACACTTTACTCCGTAAAAGTGTCTTCCCTCTTAATTATACAAGAACACGTATGCATGTATTCCTTTAAAATTCTATAGAATCTATTCGAACATTTTGCAGCTTAGACAATATTTAAGAAGCTTGTAAAAATTGCTTACATTGTTTCTATTGTCTTGCAGTATATAAAAGGAGATTAAAATACAATATATACTAATATATGTAATAGCGGAATCATTGCATGCCATTTGGATTTATATTTGAATATTGATGCGGATAACTCAACAGCATTTTAGAGAACATTGTAAGTCTCCACAGGTGAAAAAACGATCAGCATGCCTGTATGGTATGGTCAGTTGGCGATTCGTTATTGATTAACGTGTCTATGACAAAGACAATGATAAACATGCCTATATTTATATGGACATCATAAACACAGATTAACAAGCCGTATTGTCATCGTATAAAAAACATATCTATTTTTATGGTTAGTTGGTGATTCGAAATCGTCTACAACGATTAACATGCCTGTATTTTTATGGTAAGTTGGCGATTCGATATCGTCTACAACGATTAACATACCCTGCATTATTATGGCAAGTTGTCGATTTGAAATTTTATATACTAAGATAAAAATACAGAACTTGGAATGCAAACATTTTTCAAATACATGGATTTTATTTCTTTACAGTATTGAATTAGATTCACACTGTTGGTTTCAACCGTCTTTACACATCACTTATTTTCTGTTTAAAACATGCAATAACAAATTTTATATTAGTATATCAGTATATCAGTAATTGTCTGAAATTAATTGCATGTAGAAATAATACATGCGAATAGCATATTTTAAACTTATTTTCATGCAAAATACAGGCTTACAAAGTTCTAAAATACAGATCTAACTCGTAAATACAATTTATTTAAATTTCTTACAGCTTATAATTATGGAATTTTTTAAAATATTTATGACTATCAAGATATATTTATATAATGCTGAATTACTTTTAAACGTCGTCTTCTCTGGAAACATCACAATTCTACAGATTGAATGCAGGTATACGAAGGGAGAACTATAAAACTGAAAGCTAATGAACAATTTACAATACGGAATGTAAAATAGATTAAAATTAATTTGAAGATAAACATGGAAAAATAAAGCCTTTTACGAATATGTATAATAAAGCTAAGGAAAGAAATACATATAGTGAAAACATAGCATCTTGTGAATAAATAATTTAATAATTTTAACAGGAATAAAATACCTTCCCATGTAACCATGTACGAAAAGGCAAGTTTGTTTGGTGATATCTCTTACAGATCTGCATGTTTTGAACAAAAAGTGATTCTTTGGCACACAAAAAAATAAACTCTAGAATGTATTAAAAATATTACAACATATTTTTCTGTATCACATCTGGTTATCTATGTTCAGTTAAATTGTGCATCAGCAAACAAGCAAGATCACATAAACGTACAACTAAACACAATGTCTTTACATGTATATAGGGAACGCTAGTCTTTGTCTTTATGTTCAGCTAAAGGCACTTTTTTTACCGTGAACAATATGCATTTTTAATATTAGTTGATCCATTTCAGGAAACGCATTAACCGTACTACATTATAGCAAACCTATAATTATAGCTTTTATTCATATCATATCACATTTCAAATCCAAGTATGGCACGATTGATTCTCCATAAGGCAAATCTCACATCACCATGGTCGCCACATGTCTTCTGTTCTCTCCAGCTGTGGCAGCATAGGCGGAGACGGAGTTGGAGGCGATGGAACAACGACTGGTTGTCCTTGAACCTTTGATATATCTTCACTTGGATACAGTGGCGATGATAACGTTTCTAAATGTTCGCTCTTGTTTGGAAATAACACAGTGGTAGATGCAGGAAATGGTAAATATTCAATAGAAGCGGAGTGCATGTTGGGAGCTCTTTCTCTAAAAACAAAAGGTAATCCTGTTGTATGAATTATACCCTGAGCACTCGGACCTGTAGGAGCTAGCGCCTGAGTCGTCAAAGATACAGTCGGCAAAGACGTGGAAGGAGTGTAGACAGGTAACACGTACCCGGGTACTTGTCCACCAGCTAAAACACTTGTCGGAACAACGAAGACAATATTTCCAGCTGCTAAATTTGTTGGCACAAATTGTAAGCAATTAATCGGATTTTTACTTATTTCAGGCAATGAAGTACTGGAAGCACTAGACGATACTGAAACACTTTCTAACTTTGGAGCATTTGGACCGATGCTGTTCGGTATTATATTAGAGACGGGCAAAATCATTGGCTGGCTTGCAATATTTGCAATTCTTGTCGTCATAGTAGCAAAATTTGTGTTCACCTCTGAGGATTCCTTATTCACCAGGACTGGCTGCAAGCTACTACCACTGTTGGAGACAAGTGTCACAGATTTGTCACATATCCTTTGATTAGTGGATGATTGTTGCATCATTGATGATGATGCTGACGTTTCTACGTTCGATGAAATTTTACGTTTTGAAGGCACAGAGGTATCTGGACAAATTTCGGTACAATCTGACACTTTTGCATGAGATGCTGAATCATTGCATTCTGTTTGATCGATCTTGCTTACACAGTTTGCAAGGTGTTCCAGTAGCTGAACCTTTACCTCCACGCTAGCTGTATCTAAAGAATCCATAAAGCGTCCTATTTCGTTCACACATTCATTAAATCCCATTCTATACTTGTTAATCACTCCTGGCTCTGGTGACTTTACACCTAGAATTGAATAATGAAACCAAATCACAATAATGAAATATGAATGATTTACATAATCTGAACAATAAACGTTAATTACATTAACTGCACTCTTTTCATCTATGTTGGCAATAAATCTTTACCTGGATTTTTTTTTCAGATAATGTGAAAGAAAATACACATTAATTCCTCTTTTGCTAATGGTAAATTTAAAGACATTGATACAAAATTAACAGCATGTATATTTTCTCAAAGACCTTCGTGTTCGTTATGGAAAGTTAGTTTACATCACTAAGGCATGCGCCTTGTTTCCAATTTCATTGTTAATTAAAATCTTTGAAAACTATATCACTACATGGCATAACATTATAAAAGAAACATATATCACCAAAAGAAACAAGTTTTTTTGCTAAGAAACTATGGTTAATGAACCATTGTTTTCTGCTTAATTGTTTCAAAACATATCAACATTTTCAACACTTACCAATAGAACCCTTCAAAAGATTTGAAATCTTCGAATTTTCAATACTGAGCAATAAGTTTATGCTATACTTTCAAAGTAATTGAAAATTCTGCTCTAGCTTCTACGACAATTTCACTCGACGTAGGTTTTATTTTCTAAGTCTGTGTCTTATACCTGAGTAGTGTTGCCTTTGAAGATTTCGAAGGTGCCTCACTGTCATTTCTAAGATATCTGCCTTCTCCATTTTGCTGTGACGAGCCCCCTGAAAAGTAAATTTAGTAGATATATTATATGTCTATTCTAGCGCAATGGATCACTCAGCCGTGTGACACTCAGCAGGTTCAGATAAAACCGTGGGAAAGTGGCAAAGTTGGTTCATACTGTTGACTTAATGAGGAAAAATGAATTGCATTTGACAAATGTGACTGATTGTTTATTCAAAGAGTATATTTTAAGGAGTAAATTAGGAATTGCACAGCAAGAATAATATCTGGAACCGACACCAAAACCTAATTAGAACGAATATGAATATATATATATATATATATATATATATATATATATATATATATATATATATATATATATATATAGAGAGAGAGAGAGAGAGAGAGAGAGAGAGAGAGAGAGAGAGAGAGAGAGAGAGAGAGAGAGAGAGAGAGAGAGAGAGAGAAAAGTATATACAGAAATACAGACGCTTAACATAAATAATATTTTTCGGAAAAAGTGTTCTAACCATTCTTTGTTTCCTGTTGTCTTTTGATGGTACATCCAAATTATATTTGATTTTGCATCTAATAATTAAATTTGTATCAACGAAATAACACTGTACAGTTCAATAAGAAAGTTGTAGTTTTATTTTCTGCAGACTGTGAAGCGTTCAAAAGATGCACTTTAAAATTCGAACTATCGTGAAACCTAACAGAAAGGTTGAGTGATTATTCTATCCCATGATATAGACACTTCTATTCAATTAATGGCGAATCCTAGTAAATTAACCAAGATGAATGGTTTCTCCATTTACAGAAATTATATACCTACAATAAAATAACAAAAGAATTTTAATTAACTTTTCAAAGCAACTTTAAAAGTTTTCCTGTAAACATCACTCCAACAGCTAATTTCACAGAACATACTATGCGCGAAAACTTTATTTACGTTGCTAGAAGTAATTAATTTTATACATAAGAACAAGTTTGAAACATTTCAATAATCTTACCACATAAAAGATTAATGAATAAGAAAAAATATATGCGAATAACGTTCACATAAATTGTAACGCTAAAAGAAACATTATTAAAGGTTCTACATTGTGTAGAATAGTGTGACTTCTTGAAACAAATTATATCATTGCTCTTAATATTTCATAAAACCGATTCCATCGGATTGTAAGAAATGTAGTATAACAATTTTTAATTTAAAAATGCATGAATATTAGTGTGCAATCAATTGTCAGAGCTATTATTGGTTCAATTACGTGATTTTAATTTTTTTTAAATTAAAGAAACTTGCAAAACAGCTAGAAACATCGACTCGGACAGCTCATGTAAAAATCCACATTTCTAGAGTTATAGAATTCTCCGGGTTCGATTTTCTTAACTAATAATTATTACGTGATGCTACGAACGGCTAAAGTGACTTCTTACCCTTGAACCAGGTAAGCAAGGATTTATGTTATGGTTAAAACCTTTAATTGCCAGACTCGACGAACGTGATTTTGTATTTAAAAAATCCTCGACTTAATAATAATACTGAAGATTTAAAATTAATTGTACCTCTAGCATGTCCCTTCATGTTCGAAACCTATCAGGGTTAACGGTACCTGTCGAGACGATACTAATTGCCTCTTTGAGATAAAGGCACAACACAAGCACTAACCAGTGGGCTGGCCTCGAGTTAGATAAGTCTGATTTAAGCGCAAGGGATAGAAGTGTATAGTAATCAAAATGCTGGTAATGTCGTCTACATGAATTCGTTTGTTTGAAGTAGGGGAAAAGAAATTGAACAGATATGGCAAACAGAACGATTTTGAAAGTTTCCAAAGTTAGGAGGTATATTGATAGTTAATCAGTCTGGTTTACTTCCATCATATTGTATGTCTGACGCCCCTTCTATGGGCAGACTCGATTCGAAAAGCTTAAATTATCTATGTAGATGAACATTGTGATACAAGATAGTTTAGCAATGAGATACAATATCGATGTGAAGGAGCACTGCGATACATACACGAAACTGCCTACGCGATTTGTTTCGAAAGAACGAGGTTGATACAAATAGAAATATATCCAGGCCGTGAGACAGACGCGTTTTCGTAAGCCATATCAAACGAGTTCTTTCCCCGACTCTGAACAAAACACGGACGTGGCTTTGTACATCACACTAACCTCTCTTTTACGCTTTCTAAATATTTTATGTGTACTGTATAAATGCAGATTAAAACGTATTGGGATTTATAAACGTTCGATACACTGCGCCTAAAAATATATACGCGCCTACGTTAAGAATAAACCTAATTAGTTCCAATCTGGGAGTTACGGGAATACGGATTGAACAGTTATATCGCACGCTAGATAAAACTTGTCAGATAATCTGGGCATGCAATAAAATATAAATGAGCAGTGATACAGTGTAAATGTGTACTGTGATCAACGCAAATGAGCACTGATACAATTTAATTTCAAAGCGTATAAAAATGCTTGAAACATTACGTTTTTTAAATTAGGGTCCACTCGGTGGCATTAAATGCGTTTTACAATAAAATAAGTAAATGTTATCGTGAATTAAAAACTTTGGAGCTGCAGTCTCGTACATACATATTAAACATCTGTAAGGATATAAAAAGATTGAAATTATTTTTATGCGTATAAGAACGACTCCAAGTTTAACTACAACTGAGTACTTTGACAATCACTTATCATGAGTACTTTGTTGAGTACTTATGATGAGTACTTAGTAACAACTCTGGTTATGTAGGTTATCCTGTTAAGATAACATATCACTCGTTTTAATATATATATATATATATATATATATATATATATATATATATATATATATATATATATATATATATATATGAAAAACTATTTCTGATCACGTTTTAGTACTGTACCTCTGCCTTAATTACATCCATAAGCATCGACTTAAGCTCGGCCAGACAAGAATTGATCCGTGCTCGTCTCCGTTTCTCCATAATCGGTTTTGAGCTCTGTTGCGTAAGAGAATTGAGAAATATATGCCCCATTAAGATACGTGTATTAGAAAACAAAGAAAAGTGTTACTTTATGACAAATGCTCTCTTAAATACGACAATGACAATTTGTTTTAGGGGAGGGGGTCCAGTCAAACAGAAGGAATGAAAAACTATATGCGATTATTTGGTATAAAAGCGTGAAAGATTAGGATAGTGTACCAATTGAAATAAAATGCAAAGCAGTCTGCTATAAATGAGCAAATGAAGGAGCTGTAAAAATTAGGAGATCGTCTAAATGCAGTCTTTTTGATTGACCAGACTCACACAAGTGATGTGAGAATATAAAGAATTTTAAGCGTGACTAATGGGACAGAATTGACAGTATATATATATATATATATATATATATATATATATATATATATATATATATATATATATATATATATATATATATATATAATTGTGTGCGTGTGTATGTGTGCGTGCGCAATATACTGACCTTTCGTCCCTCTTCATTGCCTGTCGTTGAGACCTTGTCAGAATGCATGACGAATTCTTCGACTGGATTTTATTTGCTAAATCCGTTTGTCCGGCTCGAATTGTGGCCAACTAAACTTAGCCGTTTGTGTTTTACTTGATATTACCCTGCGCTATACCTGTATCGGCACGCACAAGTATTTGTTGACACATACCGATGACTACCTCTGAACGTTTACCTTTCACTAGGGCACCTTAAAGCTGGTTATTCGCCTGCTACTGTCCTGCATCAATCGAGCTTGACGAGATTTCATTGGCTTAGTATACTTTATCGGTATGCTATGATCCAATGATAAGTTCCTTAAACGTTAGCGCATTGCTCGTGGCATGACGTATGTGGATATGTTAATACGTCGCACGCGCCATGAATACCAGTAGAACGTGGGAAAACTCCGCCTTTTTGGACCTGGTAGTATTACCTGTACGGAGACATTTACCTGTGCAGGTATATGAGATGTATATCGAAATCCAGTTCGGCAGAGTAAAGGCCACAACGTGGCGTGGGAAAGCGGAAAGAGCAGCTATCTTAGGCAATATCCTGTATAGGAGAAATTAAATTGTAAATTAGTCCTAAATTATCAAGACCGTATGGTTGAAAATGTGATATTTATTTGAAGACAAAAAATGCTTCATCTTCTGTTCGGGTGAAATTCGTTCTATAAATTAAGGGTAATAGATCTGTATTTCCATTCTTTTCCATGCCGCTAATGCAGTTTAATCGCATAAATATGAATACATTTATATGTGTATATATCGCTCCTGCACTAATTAACTTTATCAAAAATTGCATCGCTTTCTTTATCAGTAATCATAATTTTTTTCTCCAATAGCAAATATAAAATTTTTAATTGTGCTGGTGTGGGTACGTGAGAAAGCTTGCCTGTAGCTTCTCGTGAGTCGGTGGTTTGTTTTTTTTTTTTTCGAGTTCTTTCTCCACCAGTAATATTGACTGTCATGTATAATAATGCTCTAAAAAAAATGCGTTAAACACAACATCAGCAATAACTGTACAGGATAAAGACATGCAATTCTTCCGGGATATAAAGACGTCCGACTCCCAGTTACAACATCAAATCAATAATGTAAGGTAAACGAATCGAGTTTTGAGTATTAATAGTATTTCACCAAGTCTCTTTTGTCTTCCTACAGAAAGGACCTTCTAAAAATCTAGAGATCGTCTACACCTATCTTTCCACAAAAAGGAATATCTATAAGCCTGTAGCTGATCTATTATTTTACAGCAATCTTAAAAGTAAAAGGCCTTAAAATCGACCTGATTACGTCAATGGATGTCAAGCAAGCTGTTCGATTAAAGTTTTTCTTATTTCTTATGGCCACAAAACGAACATAATTAGCATGTCTTTATCTCCAGTCGCGATACTACTAAAGACGAATAGATATACCTGGCGTGTAAGGAATAAAAAAAATGTTTACCTGAAAAGGGAAGAAAAAAATAGTTAATGAGGAGAAAAGATCAAAACACCGATAGGATACGTGATTACTTTTAACTTTTTTATTCTTAAAAACATGACATTGTCGAAATGATTCCTACTGTCCTTACAGTGCATAGCAAAGTAGGATAGCTTCTGTTGTTCTTACATGTACAAAATAGAACACGTGGATGTGTATGTATCATATCAAGGTGGACTATCACATATCCACGCAGGTTAGTTACCCGGTAGTGTTCTTCTATATACGAAATGAGATCGAGTTCGACAGGTCTGTTTTGTTGTCATAGTGGACCACCACGCAAGATATATCGTGTTATTTTACATGCTTAAGAAATTAGCTTCGCTTCGTCATACCAAGTTTCCGTGGCAGGGTGTACCGCCATATATTAAACTCTACACAGCAGACCAATTACAAGTATGTCTTGAAAGATTGAATTCAAACAAATCTTGGAAAGCTTAGTAACAAAAAAAAAATGATCCACTGACTCTAATATAATATTAACATAATTCAGTCATAGTCCACAAACAAGTAATTATTTTTTCAATTTTCATGTGGTATTTACTAAAGCTAATTAAGACTTGTGGATCTCTCTCTCTCTCTCTCTCTCTCTCTCTCTCTCTCTCTCTCTCTATATATATATACAGTATGTGTATATATATATATATATATATATATATATATATATATATATATATATATATATATATATATATATATATATATGTATATATATATATATATATATATATATATATACAGTATACAGTATATATATATATATATATATATATATATATATATATATATATATATATATATATACTGTATACTGTATATATATATATATATATATATATATATATATATATATATATATATATAGATATATATATATATATATATATATATATATATATATATATACAGTATACAGTATGTGTATATATATATATACAGTATACAGTATACAGTATGTATATATATATATATATATATATATATATATATATATATATATATATATATATATATATATATACATACTGTATACTGTATACTGTATATATATATATATATATATATATATATATATATATATATATATAAGTCTATTGTTTCTTCTAAGCTTCATATCTTTGGTTTACGTCTATAATTTTGCATAGTCGAAATAGAAATTTCTGATTTATTCACTGTCCTGCAATACAACAAAAGTTAATGTGCTAATTAGTAGTAAAAAAAAAAGGTATAGCGCCTAAAGCTAACAGTTTAAAATAAGATAAATACACTAAACACACTGGCTTACTTTCAAACAATTACCTATAATAAGGTGGAGCTCTACAGTTTCGTATTTAGCATAGGGCTAGAATATTTTTAAATAAAGAATTTCCCCGTGTTTCCTCACTAGTTATACTGGCTATTTAAAAAGATTTTGTATATCTTAGGTATTGTTCAAAGAACCTTTAGTTCCCATTATTTTGGAGTATGATTGATCTATATGAGCTATAGAGTATACAGCTTGGCCTTACTCCAGATGAGCACCTTTCAAAAAAGTGCTAGCTCTACTTGCTCATTTTCACTTCCTGAACTTCAGAGGTAAATTGTAAAAAAAATGTATTTGGTAATTTATTCATTGCACTTTTAAAAGCTGGTATTGTCTAGTTTGGCAAAATTCATTGTCCCTATTTTAATACCTGCCAAGGATAGTGTACTTTAGACAAATTCAGGTTGATTTTTAGAGCACAAGGGAGTGGTGTGCTAAGATCATTTAAAATTTCCAAAAGTACAATATCCAAAGACATTTCAGCCACATTACATGAAAGTAGTATATAGGCATGCCAACATTCTCTCCACTGTGCATATTTAAAATGCAAACAACTTCAACTTACATACATCACTGTCTCAAAAGTACATAATAGCTGGTGATTGTCACCTAAAGCATAAAGTTTCCAGTGTAATCGCGAGTTACTCCCACCTACACCCCTATTTAGTCAAGAGCAGTCTCTGCTTGCAATCTTTCAATGAAATCTAGGAATTTATTAACGTTTCACGCAAATGCGCGTGCACAGGGACATGTTTATAACTATTAATCCCCTCCCCCTTTTTATGAAAAGAAAAAATGTAACACAAAGAATAAAATTCATCCGAATATGCATCAGATCGTTTTAATAGTGATGCTACTATATAAATATATAATAACACGGATGTAATATGCACCAGATGACTTTTTTTTTTACTGTTATCTGTTCATCATAATGGTATGTTCCACGAATGGTAATTATTGCGTTTGTGCAGTTTCCAGCCACAGGAACAAACATTCAAAGAACAATAACATTCATTACATTTCGTACGCCTGCGTAGCCACCCTCGCAGAAATAGTACAAGTAGAGCCACTAGGTGACACAAGAAACTTAGTTGTAATTAGAATTTACCAAGTTATTGGGAACGAAAATGTATAATATTTCGAACCACAATACACACAGCTTTAATTAGCTTAAGCGCGAAGCTAAATTAATCTTTTTGGTAAGGCTTGATTTCAGGTCTTCACCACATGGGTAAAGTAGTTACTCAAACTCGTGATCATGCTAGACAGTGTTACGCAAGGGAGAAAGCTGAGTACGTTATGCAGTACAGTGTTGGATGGAGTAGGAATAATGTGCTCGCTTTAACAGGCTTTTTCCACAGGAAAAAAAAAATGCTTCTTTCCTACTAAAACTGTTTTTGACTACAAAGCTGGTTTCAATGGTTAAATAAAATATATTGTCGCGCCGTCTTCTTAGTTACCTAGAGGCAGTAGTATTCGGGAGCAGTGCGATATCGCGTTCCATCCATAAAATAAAGCCTGTTAGCAGAAATTGGCGGGTAGGCGGTATAACACTTGTGTTTAAGTCCATCCTATCAATTGGTTATTATGGTCATTACAATAAATATGCTCTTGGGGATTGATTTAGTTTTGTTTTTTATTATTTTGCTTTAAAAGGTTCTGTAATTGTCCTCCATAAACATGACAACATTAAATCAAATCCTCGTACTTCAAAGGACACGATTCTCTTAAATCTTTTAGGGCAGCAACCACTTAGAAAATCCAAGTGTTGTGTAGATAAAAATAAATATATATTAGTCACAAAAAGAATTAATAGTATTTGTATGGTAGACATATGTAAACCAACGATTGTAAAAATAAATATTTTAGCGTCTTCAAAGCTGTGTTCAGTCAAAAAATCTAGAAATGACACGGCATAATTCTGACTCTTCCCCACCCCATACCCACGATGTGTATCAATTTTAATTAGAAGGAAATGAGGCATGCTGAGTTACGTAGTTACGTTCTAATGAAAACTTATAATACAAGTGATATATCAAAGATTCATTGTGCATACTATATGAGGGAGGGTAGAGGAGTCCTTTTTAAGATATTTTATAAAACATGAAAAAAATGAAACAAAAATATACAAATATACAAAGCATTAAATAGATTTTAGTATGTTTATTACGCCTAACAAATAAATCCCATGGAACGTTCTTGTAGGGTACTGGGTGCAAGTCCAGTTTTCTTTATCACCCTTATGAATTAGAAAAAAAGGGGGGGAGCATTTCGATGAAATTCTGTTCCATGTTTAATTCATGTAAAAGAAGGGGATAATTATTTTTGTTATTTTATTACAACGCTAATGATTTATATATCAAGCATTATCCGCTTTGTTTGCTGCAAGTGGGAATAGCCATGATACTCGTGCCAAGTTTTCTATATAGTTTGTTGGATGATGAGTGAAATGTTTAAGATTTGTCCATTTTTTTTATGTATACAATTTTCCAATACTATCCACTAAAGCAATGAACTGACATTTTCTTTGCTGAATATTTAACATATTTAAGACTGTCTCACTTATCGTCTAAATATTTTCGTTATCCTAAGTTATTACAAAATCAAGATTATGCGTTCTTATTTGATGAAATGAGTTTGTAATATTTCTTTTTTTTTCCAATTATTTTTGTAGTGTTAATCTCAATATTTTCTTCCTCCCTACGTATATTTTTGTCACTGACCTTGCGGAGGTGAAAGTTACACTTGTTCTTTTTTAGAGAAACTACAAATGGGGTTGGAGCTTTATTGTACTCTATGCACCCAAATCGTCAAATTAGAGCCTGGTATTTAGGCATCGCCTCATGAGTTATTCCAAATTTTAGCAAAGTAAAGCGATCTCATCATCAAGAAAATTTTGAGCGGCCAATAATGAAATATAACGTGTTTGGTGAAAACTTAAATACGATTCATAAAACTGGGTAAATCAAGAAGGGGTTCCGTAATGTCGTACATAAGAGATTATGCGTGTGTCCGATGATTATCCCAAACGTTGCTCGTTACGTAGGCATAATCACACGAGCGACAAGGTCAGCGTAGCAGGGGTCAGACAACCATTAATTTTCCTATATATTACCTACATACATTTCTCCAAGTTGAACTCAAACCAACATTCCAACCACGCAAGAATTATAAAGAGGTAACAGCGCCGGTAGAGGAAAGTACACATACCAGACTTGACTGAGTCTCTTCATTCTGTTTAGATTTAATATATGATCAAAACAGCTACCGCGGTCAAGGTTTTCCTTTTTATGATCGACCAAAAAATAGTTCTGACCAAAACACTTTGCATATGTACTTGCGTCACACGAGCTTTACAACCACAAAGAAAGGCATCTTAAAATAAAGAATGATTTTTCCCAATTATTCCATGGTAAAAATAAGTTCCTGTCTTGAAATTTCACAAACAAAGGCACAACCATCTAAATTCAGAAATGAATTTTTTGTCTGGGTTTTGACCAAAAAGCATTGATCGTAATCCGACCCCTGTTAGAAGAATGAAATGCATACTAACTGATAAACTTAGAATCGACGTAAGTCCATAAATTTTAAATTTCTAAGACACTAAAATACTTTATTTTTAGACAATGTTGAAATATTACTGTTTCAATGTCTACTATCTACCCGAGAGTTTTAAACTGGAACAGAAAGAAAACCGTTACAATTTATTCGGAATAAAATATTACATATTTGATACAATCTGTGTACTATAATATTACATATTATATACAATCTGTATAATAAAATATTACATATTTAATACAATCTGTATACTATAATATTACATATTATATACAATTTGTATAATAAAATATTACATATTTAATACAATCTGTGTACTATAATATTACATATTATATACAATTTGTATAATAAAATATTACATATTTAATACAATCTGTATACTATAATATTACATATTATATACAATTTGTATAATAAAATATTACATATTTAATACAATCTGTGTACTATAATATTACATATTATATACAATTTGTATAATAAAATATTACATATTTAATACAATCTGTATACTATAATATTACATATTATATACAATTTGTATAATAAAATATTACATATTTAATACAATCTGTGTACTATAATATTACATATTATATACAATCTGTATAATAAAATATTACATATTTAATACAGTCTGTGTACTATAATATTACATATTATATACAATTTGTATAATAAAATATTACATATTTAATACAATCTGTATAACAAAAAATGCATGTTTGATGCGATCTATATAATAAAATGAAACCTAGTTGTCAAGTTGTTTGTTTGCTTTCTTTCTTTGGGATTTTGTATTTTGCTTTGTTTTGTTGTTTGTTGTTTGTTGTTTTGATCTTTTTCTTTCCTTTTTTGTTTCTAGAGAGTAAACAAAGAAGTAATCTAAATTTGCCATTAAATTTTGACTGAAAATCAAATTTTTAAATTTATATTATAAAATCCTTGGAACGTGCAATTTACCAAAAGATGTCCAAGAACCAAATTGTAGCTTATTACCTTCACTTCTGCTTAAAAAAATCGCCAAAGATACAACCCTCCATTGATAATGGTCTAAATATTGAATCCACAATGATGGAGAAATTTTGTTATGCATTATGTTGTTTACAAAATGAATGCCATTGGTATATACACCATTAACTTGATTTTGGACGAGGTTAAGTGCAAAATCTAGACATATAAACATATAATCTTTATGAAAAATAAACAAATAATATAAATTAAACATACATAATAATATCATAATATAAAATCATGATCCAAATAATCTTAAGATGTTTCTTTACTTGACAATCTCAACTCAAGGAAATGGAGATGAAATCTGATTAATATCATCACTCCACTGTCTTAGATGAAGATCTAACAGCGACCGCTTAGGGGTCATGTTCTGGTGACCTTTGAATTAGCCAATGGAAATACTGCTTCAGAAAATGTGAAAGTGAATCAGATCGATAGGCACACATTGATGCTCTTCAGCTACACTGTTCAGTCCCCCAAATGCAAAGGATATTACACTTCATCTGACTGGCTGATAAAATTAGCGATTATGGTAATAACATAGGTCACAGGAACATAACCTCTATTGTTCTCTCAAAGTTCGTAGCACCTTAAGAACCCAAACTCTGTGTTATTTATAGCAAAGGCATGTCTTGGAAATACCTACAGTAATGTAAAGATTGCCTTGGCGTGATGTTTCAGAATGGTCATTTTTCCTTAACCGCAACCAGAACGATAGCAGAATCCTTTACACTTCAAATGTTTTATGCTTCTTGCATCTACCATTGTTTTTGTAATTAAACATGTTTACACCGACGGCCTTCAATTCAAAGAAACTGAAAGATTTTTAATACAGTTAAAATTAAGGCATCCTATGAATCCTATAGTTTGTGGTTTCCAGCTAATGATGAAATCATCGCTATTTTTATTTATCTAATACTGCCCACATAACATTTTTTATCTCCCCGTGTCACGTCTAGATTTACATATTATATCAGGAAAAAATTCATATGAGTTGTGCAGGTGTTTTCCCACAACTATATGCTTACACAAAAATACCCGTTCAGTGCCATTTAGCAGTTTACAAAATTACTCAAGATGTTATCATTTTTGTTTGCTTTTTGTGGTTGATTTTTCTTTTAGATGACATATGGCATATAACCATAAATATGACGAACCGAATGTGTTTTTTAATGATAATGTTAATGAGCAATGCAGATAATTTTTCATGACAGAAAAGCTAAATATGCAAGAAGGCATGTTGCAATCTTTGATATTTATAAAACCGTGACATATACAGATAAATTGTTTCAATCAGCTGAAGTAATTAGATAGGCTGTTGCTGAAAAGACATTAAAAAATCAATCTCTGATGAACAAAAATGAAATGTTCTAATGCATAAGAACGCATTTTAGCAGGAAAGGACAATAATACAAAACAAACTGATAAACATTTTATATTCAACAATTATCATCACGCCTGAATACATCCGAAGTTTTAATGTTTTCACCGAAATAAAACTTATGAAACTTTTGTTACGTACTGGTGGTCATGCAAAAAATAAACATATAGTAATACTAGACCACGTAACCGGCAAACCATTGAAGAGATGACTTCCCTTTTTATAGGGTAAGTGTTGTGAGCTTCATGTCTGCTGGATGGAATTGGAGTGTGTGTGTGTGATTGTGTGTGTGTGTGTGTGTGTGTGTGTGTGTGTGTGTGTGTGTGTGCCCATATATCCAAATCTGATCTAAATTAAGCATTATTTGTATCGAAAGCCCACCTTCCAACGAAACAAATAAACCAATAACGTACTACTTTTGACTTGTATGCGCTTCTGATCATGCAGGTGCCATCTAAACAGATTTGCTGGCGATAGGAGCAGACTGACCTAAACAGGAACTTGGTTTGCAGGTCCATCAATGCGAGTTTCCTCTCTGGCATTTGCCATCTTGCCAAAATGCTTGGAACTCATTTGGACTGTCTTGTTAAGATCTCATGATCCTCGCCTCTACAAATGTCTTCCTGAAACATGGTACTTTAGTCTGATGGGCTTAATTCTTTCCATCTCTGCGATTCCCTCGAGCTAAACCCTTCTCTTCCTTTATTTACAGTCCCTCCACTTTTAGCTCAATTCACTGCCTTGCTCACGGCCCACCAGCCTATTTTCCTCCGGTCCGAAGATTTCATTCTGGCTCCACATATCTTCTCATGCTTTCAAAGTTATCAAAAGTGTCGCATTGGTCACATTTTATTCCTCAACCAGTGATGTTAGTGGCAGTTGTATGTTACTTGCATGACCTGCCATGACTATCATGAAAATTAGCAGAGATACAATAGCTTGAATTTACGAACGCAACAACTGACGTTGCAAATATTTTTACATCATAATGTTCGAGAGATGGAACACCAATTTGGTGGACTTATAATAATCGTACTTGTAATATCATCGATTGGCGCTCAGCATTAAAAGGTTAGCATTAGAATTGGTTGGCCTGGTGTCAGGATAATATGACCGGGTGGGACATCATGCTATGTGTCTACAACACGATGCCTCAATATGAGACATCGCTATAAACTGTCACACAGCATACATCGTAGTGATATGACTGAAATTGTTAAAGCTACGATATATATCTAAACACACACACACGCGTGCGCGATCGCACACGCACACACACTTGTTAGAGAAGGATTACATATATATATATATATATATATATATATATATATATATATATATATATATATATATATATATATATATATATATATATATATATATATATAAACAAACCGGCAAGACTAAGTGCTAAGCCAATATAAACTAGTCATATTACTATTCAAGCCTAATGATCCCTTTATCAAATACAAACGCATACAAATGGACGGAAAAGTAAAAATAAACTAATTAAATAATAGAAAACTATTAACACAGAAAGAAACGTACAAGAACGATATCAAATGTTTCTTCTTGCTTTCTCAGTTATATACAAAATAAATTGCTATACTGATAAAAGGGCTACAGTTTTGTCCGTGAAACCCTTTCATACGTCTTGATAGATTGATCGAACTGTAGTCAAGCAGTTAGATCAATCTATCAGATGAATCAAACGTTTAACGGAGAAAAGTCTTTTCATAAACATATTGTTCATCAATCGATCATGACGTATCAGGTGTTTCACAGAGATTTTTTTAGTTCTGTCATGAATAAGAAAACTTTTTTTCGTAATTAAAAAACAAGACGAGACAAGCTGAATATCGTACTTCTTATTTTTATCTGTTTGGCTTTGACAAGAGAGTCGTGGAATCAGAATATATATATATATATATATATATATATATATATATATATATATATATATATATATATATATATATATATATATATATATATATATATATATATATATATATATATATATATATTAATCTATTCGTGTCAACAAACGATGTTTGCTCAAGAATAAACATCACCAAAGTTGTAAAATTAGAAGATGAATAGATATATGTATTCATATTTCAACCGCCTGTATGTCCAAGGCATAATATATCCATCGGGATGAGGATTGTTTTTCTTATATTCGTAAGTTTCCAGCTTACCACCATAAATGATCTCTCTCTCTCTCTCTCTCTCTCTCTCTCTCTCTCTCTCTCTCTCTCTCTCTCTCTCTCTCTCTCTCTCTCTCTCTCTCTCTCTCTCTCTCTCTCTCTCTCTCTCCTTCCGCCATTTAGAAGGTGTCCTATTGCGAATGGGTAGGTCTCATATACTATGTAATAATAGTACGTAACAGCAACTGTAAGTTGTCTGACCCGTGGTTACCTTAGCACACAGCATTAATCATCAGAAAAAGAAATTTACTGCTTAGAAATGGCGTGTATAAGTAGCAATCCTTGATACGAGGCAGACTGCCTAATCGTCACTTTGATCTATCTCCACGTATAATGGATATACCGGCGACCATCCTGACGCGGACCCACTTTGTTGTATTTATTGTCGTCCATATTACCCCACCTAGATGGTCCGTGCAAGCGGTACTTACTCTCAATGCATGAGATAGGATTAACCCTTGGGAAACCTGTTATATATGTTTGAAAATAACCCCTATCTACACAATCTATTTTATGGATCGATACATTCACTTAAATTATTTTTTTGTCTGCACTTATATAAACATTGTATCGTATGGCAAAGAATGGTACGTGTCTCACTGCTTTACTACAGTTTCATTTTAATAAAGTTATCTTACATGTACTATTGCCATAAAAAAAACTGAATTCAGGAAGAGTTGACAACTTGACATCAAATATGTTTAAAGATGTTTTCTTTCATGAAAATTTTGTCATGCCCGTGATATAAAAATTCAATTATGTTTAGCAATATTTAAAACTCGCCTCGCGCTTAGCATGAATAAGCTAGTATTAGGACTGTTCGGCATCAGGTGTCACGATAATGTGACTGGATGAGACATGATACTACATGTCTGCGGCATGATGCCCCAGTACTAGACATCACTATAAACTGCCAGAATATAGACATCTAAGCGATAGGACTAAAATTATTAAAGCTACATTAAATCTCTCTCTCTCTCTCTCTCTCTCTCTCTCTCTCTCTCTCTCTCTCTCTCTCTCTCTCTCTCTCTCTCTCTCTCTCTCTCTCTCTCTCTCTCTCTCTCTCACACACACACACACACACACACACACACACACTATTTAAGCAAAATATCGACCACAATTTATAAATGAAATAAAGACACCATAGGAAAGTGCCATATTTTCATTCAACACGTGCAAGATACTAATGTGGACATGGTCAAACGTGCATGACGCTAAAATTTGGCATGATCAAAACGTACATCACACAAGATTCGTTCTTTTTTTTTTTAGTAAACTAGACCAAAATCAGATGTACGTAAAGGCAAGAAGATGTATCGTATATTAATCTGGTTCAATGTGCTTATATTAGAGAGCTAAAATTAGTCACACCATGAGGGTGAATTTCTGATACCGTCCTCAAGAGGTATGGTTCTTCATTTGTCCTAGTGAACTTTTAAGCTATTCGATATATAGTTTTGCTACCATGTTTTCCGGAGAAGATGCTGGGGATTGTATGATATTCCGTGCTCATTCGCCCTTGTGCGTGTTTATGATGTCACAAAACACTCTTTACACTGTTGAAGATGGAGACACAAAATTATTAGATTTATTTGGGGTTCTAATTGAGTTGGTTTTTACATGTGCACAACAGTTTTCGAATTTAGATGCAGCCTTTTTGGGTGAGACTAGAAGGGACGGGACTGCATGAATCTAAAGTCATTTCAAAATGATTAACCCAAAACGACTGAGAATTAGTGTGTATGCTTGCTGTCTCCAGTGTCAAGCAACCAATGTATGTATGTATGTATGTATGTATGTATGTATGTATGTATGTATGTATGTATGTATGTATGTATGTATGTATGTATATATATATATATATATATATATATATATATATATATATATATATATATATATATATATATATATATATATATATATATATATATATATATATATATATTAGAGGTTTGTAAAACTCAACAGATATCTTATTACCCTTGAAGGCTAAGTGAAGATTTTATAAAAATTAAAAAAACAACCTTATATTATTGTGAATTAAATCCCAAATTATCATTAAAGTTATATCACAAGTCCAAAATGTGTGACGTTCCAACTGAATTCAATCGGTATTTCAGCTAAATTCCATATCGAATATATTGATGTGCCTGTAGTCTCTAATGTAACTAGAAAATCCTGTCTAATGTTTACTTTTTGTTTAAGTCATTTGAAGAGAAAAATAACTAGATATGTTATCCATGCAGAAGAGAAAAGAGAGCAGATATCCATGTGTGGTTCATGAGCCGAAAGAAGCTGTAGAGATTGAGAGAAGCGGTAAAGGAATACGGTGACAGAACTGCCAAACACTGAATTTGAGATGACCGGAAACTACCAGATTATGCAGGCAGTTCTACCCTTCACTCGATTCTATGATAAAATTTATTTTATTGATATAACAGAAAGGGGAATTGCATTTCGTAAAAATGGTGTAATTCCATTTCTAGAGAAAATGTATCATTCAAAGGTCATGTTCAGTTTCCTAGTTTATATAAATGATTAAATAGTTATATTTTAGTACGAGGACTCGTGTTGTTCTGTTATATATTTCTGCTCACACCTCTGTTATTCTATCCATTAAGTTCATATTTGATGTTGCTCATTACTCGATCCTGGCAATAACAACATTGTCGATCATCTCTTAGTTAATGACAACCAATCGAAATGCAGCATAACAAGTGAACGGCCCTAACACTTTTATCCCCAAAACTTAGTTTCCTTTGAATAGTATTTAAGATAACATTTTCCACATTAGATGACATTGAGAAAGCTTACAGGCTTCAGTATAGATTTCTCAAATATGTAAAATTAAAATACCTCCAAAACAAAGTGAGTTTAAATTTAAAAAACAATGCTCTCTAGAATTTTTTTGAGAGTTTTGTATACATTTGATGCCCCTTTCCAAGTTTCTGTTAAGATTATATCGTCTTAAACTAAGTTACAAAAAAGACAACAAATTTTGTAAAATTCAAGAAATAACTTAGTTCTCTAGATGACATAGTGAAGATTTAAAACGAACTTTCATTATCGTGAATTGAATCCCAAAGACTCCTAAAGTTCTTCATTGCAAGTCCAAATTCATGCAGTTCCAACTGAATTCGAATAGTATTTCAATTAAATTCCAGTATTGAATGTGTTGATGTGCCTGCAGTCTCTAATGTGCTAATGAGACAGTGGCTTTGACTTGATGATGTACTACTTTTTCCTGCATCACAGTAATATAATCCAGTAATGTTCTTATCGAAATTCACTATAATCCCAAATTAATGGTCCAGACCAAAACTATTATTGAAAAGAACTTTGAATTTGCAGTGAATAATAATTTTAAATAAATAGATCCGCTCAAACCAAAAAATAAACACAAGAATAAGACTGGTTCTGCTTCAAGATATTAAGGCAATAATGAACAATGTTTACATTAATAAGATAATATACTCCTCTACTTGACATGGTTCGCAATTACCCTTTCCTAAAAATACTGTCATCTGAGGTATGAATCAAGACTGTATCATTTTAAGTCAAATTTAGGAAAGCATGTTTACATTAAATTAATGAAATGAATATAATCCAAACTGATAAAGAAATATTATGTTGTTTACAAAATAAATGTCACTGGTCAGGTAAACTATAAACTTGATATTGGGCAAGGTCAAGTACAAAATAAAGATGTACATAACAGACAACCATTAAGGAAAATCAAAGAGTAATATAAATTAAATATACATAACAATAAATGAACACACGTATATACCTTGATATACTTGTCCAAAGTTCAAATATTTTTGGGGGCTTGTGAGTGGGATAAAGAAGGTTTGAGCTGGAATATGTGTGGAATAAACAATATAGCTTAATGAAATTTTATTATAAAATCAAATAAAATTGACAAAATTACAACGCTCTAACATTAAGATATAATAAAGTAACAGACATGTGAGAATCATATTATCTAACTCAGGGCCACTCGCCCACTCTTACACACAAACGCGGGGACCCGAGTGGTCGAGAGGTCTGAATAGCTCACCGTTACGGATCGCTGCCGTCTCACCTTTGTCTGCATAGGTTCGAGTCTTGGGCTCGGCCAATGTGGGTACGTGAGAAAGCTTGCCAGTAGCCTCCGGTGAGTCGCTGGTTCTTACCGGGGGTTTTCGGGGTTCTTCCTCCATCTTTTATACTGGCCACTATGTATAGCCAATATTGTACTGAAAAATGGCGTTAAACCCTAAAACTACAGTACACAAACGCAATACAATAACTTATCGCCATTCCTTTTCAACATGTGTTAGAGATTATAACATAATCGAAAAATTGCAAAAATATTGCATTGTGGGAAATAAAACATATTGGTTTCCACTGAGATTCCATGCATTGTCTTGCAAATATTTTTATTTGTCTATATGGTGTGTATATATATATATATATATATATATATATATATATATATATATATATATATATATATATATATATATATATATATATATATATATATAAAACGATCCTGCAGCTAAATTGAACCAGAATCTTATTGTATACAAAGACCTTATACACAGTAGGCCATCCGAAAATTGAAGAAAGCTAAAAACAAAGAAAAGTGTGTTCCCAATTCGGCGTGCTCCCATTTGTTACACAACCGCTCCGGTGGCTTAATGGTTAGAGCGTCCGCCTCGGATGCAGGAGGTCGTGGGTTCGATCTCCGGTCGAGTCATACCAAAGACTTACAAAAAAGGTACTAACAGCTGCCTCGCTTGACGCTCAGCATTAAGAGGTTAGTGTTAGGACTGGTCGGCCTGGTGTCAGGATAATGTGACTGGGTGGGACATCATGCTACATGTCTGCAGCATGATGCCCCAGTGCTAGACATCACAATAAACTGCTACACTGCATACATCGTAGCGATATGACTGAAAAATTGTTAAAGCTACGTTAAAAATCATAATCACATAATCACACCCTTTTTTTTTTCAAGCGACTGTCAATTTTACCTACTTAAGGATACCTGTTACATGCAACTTTTAACTGTACCTGCTACTGTATACCCCTGCAGGCAGCAGTAAATTGAATTGATACCAGTTGTGATTTTAAGTAGTTATGACACGCTAACATGGTATTTTAAGAAATTCAAGAAAATCGCGTCGTGATAGTTCATTATATTACGGTACATGTTACAGTCCTGTAATATTCATTGATATTGCTTTCATCAAAAGATACTGTCAGCATTTTTCCCATTACTTTATTCAGTCGACATCTTTCTTATACATATTGTCAGGATTTAAAATGTGTGTGTGTGTGTGAGAGAGAGAGAGAGAGAGAGAGAGAGAGAGAGAGAGAGAGAGAGAGAGAGAGAGAGAGAGAGAGAGAGAGAGAGAGAGAGAGAGCATATTTGTTGTGGCCTGGACATTTCAACCAGAAGCGTAGAGAATTACTGTCAGGATCATGCAAGATGCATGTGTTTATGATTGTAAAACATTTTATGCTGTTCGAAACAAACACAGCTTTCTTTTTCTCTTATTCTTTATCGCCAGTATCGGTAATTTTAGATATGAATCAAGAATTTGTCCTTGAACGTTTCTAAATGTCTTTCTGATTGCAAGGTCTTAAACATATAGAATGGTGAAATATAGTTTTTCTTCCTTGACATAATTGCATGTTGTCCATGTTATTCGCCCATATGCTTCGCTTTTTTTCATCCTGACGTTAGAAAGGAGTCAGATATGTAGAATCCGATTAAATTCTAGGGAATAAACAAGGCGTTACTGAAAAATCAAGAGTTTTCTTATTGTGCTAGCATCAACTATACCACAGCCTTAGACAAGTATGTACTAATTGCTACATGTACATGCCATCCAATATCAGATTGATGTATTTTTTTCTAGAATGTAAACTGATGTAGCAATGTGGTTTCAAATTCATTACAAACTTGACACGACTAAAGGATTTTTATCCGAGTAAAGCTATTAAATACATTTTGAATTCGCATTGACAATTAGGTTCCTCATTTCTACACGACGCTCTGTTTCCGCCCTCGTTTTGTAGGAGGTGTCAGTATAATGAACAGGATTTCGACTAAGGTTACTGTCCTTTCTTGACTCCTTCACCTTCTCACCTCATTCGACCTTATTGCGTAGTTAGCTGTCTTAAAAGAAAAGCCATCTGGGCACAAAAGGTACTGTTACCTACAGGCTACGTTAACATTATGTCTACTCTATCGCAAACTTATACAAGAGCTATGCGCATTGTATTTACTCATAGGCATAAAGTATATACAAAATGCTGGAAAAATAAATGAAAAGGGATGTGTGTAAAATAAAACGTTTTCAAAATTTAGCTAATTATAGTTACCTTTCAATAAATAAACTCGCAATATCTGTTGATTTTAATTTAAGGAATGGGGCAACATTGAACTCTCGGTTTATTTACATATAGAATGATAAATTATTTAATTAACTTGTGCTCCGATGAAAGGAATTGACGGTTGAAACATCATCACCGATGGTGATATGTTGAAGTGTAAAAAGATAAAATAAAAGTAAGTTTATATATTTTTTAAAATATGTATAATCTATTTTCTCGCTTAATTTTTAACACTCGTTGGTTTTTGAGCGGATCGTCAAATGTTATCTTAAAGATGTATAAACTACGGATGTATTAAGAGATAACTGAATAAGTTAAAAGGAATTTGTTGGTAATCATTCAGGTAAATGCACTATGTGCTAACTGAAGATAAAAGAATATATATTACGTGACAATCTGCTGAAAATAATTTTCTCAGTAGAATGTTAAAGTTATACAATTACACAATCTAAGTCATAACAACTTTAAGGAAATATTCTTAACGTTACTCCAATGTAAAACATGGAAACTTAATTACCTGTTATTAATTTATTATCAATTATTTGATTATCATAATCTTCGATCAGTGATATTGTGGCATGTGACTGGCTTCATTCTAGCCAACTACCAGATACCAGTAACTTCCGTTGACTGGTTCACGTAAGCCTTACAACATTGTATTCCTTAGAGGTCAAGTGTAATTTGTTAACTTGTGATATTGATCTGCCACGAGTATGATTTGATGAATTCACGTCCTGCGAGTAAAACGCGTGACCAGCACGATAGAACACAGACATGTATTTAAATGTCACGATGATTAACACAGAGATCCTTGTTTCGTGTATTAAATCCGTCTTATACTATTGTCGTCGACTATCAATCACTTCAGATAGATATGTTTGTCAATTGTATGACGTAAATGTAGTTGGAGACTCTTAACACCTTCGCGTGGAATAATATTTTGCCGTTTTTAGGGAAGCACGGTCTATACAGTCATTCAAAGAGTAGCATATAATTTTGAATGCTTAGATTTCATGAATATATATATATATATATATATATATATATATATATATATATATATATATATATATATATATATATATATATATATAGATATATATATATATATATATATATATATACCTGCACCCTGCTAAAAGCATATTTTACTTTATCACTACTTGAAATATATCTTTGGTTAATGCACGTTTGTGTTTTCAAGGGATTATTTCAGAAGATAGACTACCACATGATTATATTTCAAGAGAATGTTGAGACAAATATCTCCAATATAAAAGTAAAGTTAAAAGCTACGTCTAGAGGATTAAAATTATGTAACAAGACAATATAAAACCCAAGAGAGCATTAAAGTTTGTAAAAAGATAAATTTATTTCCTTAAAATATAAAATCAAAGGGAAATAATTAAAAATAACTTACATTGTATGAATTCATAGAATATCCTTACGTACTATCAATTTCACATTAATTTAGAAACTGTCATACGGTATTCCAGATAAAGCTGCTAATCTATTTATCTGCTAACGTGCTAGCAACACTTAAAAATCAGTTCTAAACCCAAACGTGTTTAACTTCAAGGTAATTTAGTGAAAACAAAATATCGCTGAAGTCCTTAAAAGTTTCACATAATCCAAAATAAATTCTTAAATATTCAAGTCTTTGATTAAATTTACATAATCCGATAGGCATTGACTGCATTCTCGTACCACGCACACGGAAGACCCGAGAGGGGGTGTCTATTAGTAAATTCTGCATATGATGCAAAACTTCTTTCCATACAAGGTATCAATATTTTTAAAGGCATCTTATACTTATGCTAAACAAATCGTTCTCAAATTAATATCTCAGACTGTAACCAGGGCCAAATACGTCTCTAAGGCTTCTTTCTATATCACATTCTCACACCTACCTACCCGTTGACAAGCACGGTCTTAAGGTTTGCAATCCAAAGCGCCACGCTACCGGCTGATGGAGTCGCTGGAAACAAACCTCTTGCTTTTATTTGTCAATTGGAGCTCTGGGCCACCACGTTATTGGTCCAGAAGCAACCGCCTTGTTTGCTTTGCTCTAAAACCATGTATGTATGTATGTATGTATGTATGTATGTATGTATGTATGTATGTATGTATGTATGTATGTATGTATGTATGTATGTATGTATGTATGTATGTATGTATGTATGTATGTATGTATGTATGTATGTATGTATACATACGTACATACATACATACATACATACATACATACATACATACATACATACATATATACATACATATATACACATACACATATACATATACATATATATACATACATATTACATATACATATTATATACATATATATTACAAGAAACTTAATGTATTTCTCAAATAGATCTATTTGTCATTCATCTACAACATAATTTATTAGTTGAACTGGTATGATATGCTCAACAATTTATTAATTGATCTGGTATGACATCCTAATAAATTTATTAGTTGAACTGGTATGACGCGGTAAAGGATTTAGTAGTTGAACTGGTATGACATGTTAAATGATTTAACAAGTAAAAATTATACAGGACATGCATAAAATCAAATTACATTCATAATACATGTATGCTGATTTAAATTTTAATAACAATTTTGATAAAGTCCGTCACAGGAAAATGAAATAACAGTATATTATATTCTTAAAATGTTGTTGAAAATATATCATTCTTATATTTTATTTTGCAGAAAGAGAATTGAAGAATCGATGCGAAACTGAATGTAGGTGGAAAAGTTTGAATGGATTCGAAAATTTATTTAAATTTTAATTCAAAACTCTGTAAATTGTTCTTCTCCGTCCATTATTCGTGCGGTCCCTCTCAGTTTCATGATATAGAGGACCTCCTGATGTCAAAAATTTAATGGATTTTATATGTTTGTGTATTTTCCCATTATCTGTGTTATAGCGTGTTGGAAAAAAAAAACAAACAGCATTTCGAGTCAAATTTTATAAAATTTTGATTTAAGGTTTATTGCACCACAATATTCTAGACATACTTTAAGCAGTGATCCTCGCCTCTGATCAGTAGTGTCCGGTGTGTGCTATGTTTTTGCTATATTGTACTCCTTGTTATCCGTGTGCACTTGTACGGAATGGCATATTTAAAGAATAAAATCTTTTTGAGTTATCTTTATTTATAAGTCATCTGACTATAAAATAAAAATAAACACATGCATATAGTTCCAGAACTACCGCTAATAGTTGTAGTATGGGGCTTATCTATCCTTCCTGCATTACCTTTAGGTGTGTCCCTTGACCTTTGCCCTATTTACTTATCTGTGTTCATGCGTAGTGTTTAAGAAAAAGGAAAAACTAAAAATAATAAAATTATTTTTTTTTAATAACAGAAAGAAAGAAAACTAATTTTGTGTGGCTCGTTTACTATGTCGTAGATGTTAGTAGATGTGTATTGGTTCCCTAGTGTTTCTGTTTTGTGATTTTTTTTTTGTTTGTGATTGACTGGGTGCGACCCTTACTGCTTCGCCTGAGGTAACATTGGAATCACATCATGCGCTCCTTAATCGGTTCGGTCAATACCCTGTCCCAGTGTATTTTCTGTTTTGTACCTATCAATGTTAATTTTACGTATTTCTATGAGATATTATGTTAATACATAAGTAGTTTATTATCTTTTAAAAAAAAAATCGATGGGCTGCCCCTCCAGTAGAAAAACAAGGGAGAGGGTACAATGGGAATGTGAAGGAGGCTTTGAAGTGTGTGAGGGACGAAACCCAACCCGCGCACTTGCTGGAAATACCCCAATGCTGGTGATGTACCAGGTCTCATCACCAACCCGTCCCGTCCCCCCCCTTTCAATTTTTTTAAAAATGTTTAAGGAGTCACTTTTCTTAGCCATTATTTACCAAAGGGGGTATTCGTTGTACTATGTGCACATCTATGCCAATTTTTTTTTAAAGTCCCTTTTATTAGATTTTATGATTTCTATAAAATACATAACTAAGTCATTTTATATTTCAATATCTTGAATTTCATTTGTGTAAAAAAAAATTATTTATTTCTACACTTTCCTATTTTCTGATAATATTTTCAGAGATTTTGTCTCTTGTCCGTCCAAATCTGAGCAGGTATTTTTGTACGGTAAAACGAAGGATATCATTATTGACGGAAGAGAACAATGTATTACAAGCCATGTATGTGAGAAAAAAAGGGTCTTGAGGCTATAGAGATAATTTTTTAACTTTTTCAAAAGGGTTTCAATTCTTAAACATGTTCTCTGCAGCGTTGACATTTTGGTATTTATTCAACTACTCCATGAATATACATTGAAATGTTTCCATGCGCCACTTCAAAGGAAAAATATAAAATCACTGTTTAGTAATACACTTATTTGTTCAAGTATTAAATTTGGACAGAAATCTATTGATTACATCTTCATTTGCCTGTACTTAATGACATGGGGGATGTCATATCAAAAGCTGAGGTTTAAATACAGTTTTAAATAGCAAAAACTTCATTTCAAAAACTATGGAATTCACCGTGGTATCACATCTTAATGACTACATTATAGAGTATGGTTGTTCAGACGTGTGTAAACAACCACATAAAGAAAAATATCATTTTCTCGCCAATAAAGGAATTAATAAGCGGGTGGGATAAGTTCAATTACGTTGGAATAAATGCACAGAGTACATAGTGTTAGCTCCTCGGACAGTGTTATCACTATCAGGGTGTATAAAAGAACAAATAGAGTGTCTTTGTTTATTTCGTGACGTGCGGCAATCCAGCGTTAGCAGATGGTTCATTATAATAGTAAATCCATATAATTTATAAATAACAATATACATAGCTGGCATTATTCCAGAAAGTGGCGTTTTGAAATTAATGTGTAATAGTTATCTTAACTTATATATGAAACCTAAAAATCACTCTCAGGGAAAGAATGTATCTTTCTAATAGGAAATCAAACTGT